>MU224968.1:4195220-4242472 GCA_018584345.1 Thuja plicata
GTCATTGATGTCAACTTGATATCATCTGTACGGTCATGTACATAATGCCAAAGACTTCAGAGAACCAAAGTTATGCTTTCAGCAATACATAAAAGTCAAGTATTCACTAAGTGACAAACAACATCGATGGAGTGTACACCGACAGACAAAGAAAAGAAGAACAGTCATAGTGATACCCGATGATCAGAAGCATAGTGTTGCCCAATGAAACAAAACCACAGAATGCGCGACGAGAAAAGTCAGAAGGTTTCCCGATGAGAAAAATTCCAATGATGACCGACAGATGGAGATCACAAAGCTAACTAGAGTCTCACCAACAGATCAATCAGTTATCACCGATAACTAACTGCAGTAGTGACCGACAGAACAGATAGTTCACAAAATGATAAAATATCTAGCTGGCAGAGCTAAATATAGACTTAACTGGTTGTCTACTTTGTTTTATTCAACCAGAGATAATTGATTGATTTAAAGATGATTTGTACAGTTGGAGAGAAGATATCTATGAGACAAATCAGGAGTTATGCTTTTTTCTAATTGGCTGGAATTTTTATCACGCCAAGAATCGTGAACCAAGAAATAATGAATATTATGTCTATATAAGAGACAAGCTTAATTCATTTATGAATTAGATTAAGGGGAGTGAATAGAAAGAGGATGCTGAAGAGAAACTGATGAAGAACAACTTCATGTAGTGTTGATCAAGCAAGCTAAAGGAGAGCTAAGGAATTCTGCAGACAACCGATGAACAGTGAGCACATCATCACAGAGTAGAAAGTGTGGAGCACAAGGATTGAATTGATACATTGGTCAAAGAGGTAATGTACTTAAATAGATTTGAAAATCCACAATTAAAGTTGCAATATGAATAATTCATAGTATTTCAGTTTAACTATTGAAGCATCAAGTCTCTTAACCAAGCAGGACTTAACAATCTTCTATATATTGAGGTACATCTCAAGGAATGCCAAAAAGGTTGATTCATGAAAGTAGCATTGGACTTGCCCGATACCTATTGACAGTCTAAGAAGGAGGCAAAATCAAGGATGGTAGCAATAGATTCCTGATAGTAAGTGACAACCTCTATGTATAAAATCCTCTAACAAGGTCGCACTTAACAGTGTGTTTGTAACCTTTAACAGGGTTGGTTCCTAAGAGGGCTCACTTCAGAAGAGTGAAAATTTGGGGTACTGGTCCCAGTGGCTTTTCCCTTAATAGGGTTTCCATGTTAAAATTCATGTTTTATGTGTGTATGATTCATTTCTTTACTATTTTGCATCTTACATAACTAACTTTGGATTGACCAGTATACTCTGCTTATTTACTCAGTTTCAGTAAATAGTTATACTACTTATCGGTAATCAAGAAAGAATAAGGATTGACAGAGAAAACTGACAGATAGTTAATTATTATTAGTATTTCATGGGATGAATCTTGTAGGGACATAATAATCTGAGATTTATTGATTGGTGGTTAAGTTTGAAGGATAAATTTTTGAGGCCATTGATTCACCCCCCACCCCCCTCTCAGTTATTACTAGCAGTATTGTAGTTTACTTAAGACAAACATGCAGCATTTTTGAGCAAATGGAAAAGTCATAAATAAATGATCCACTATTTCATTAAGATCATCAAATAGCAAGAACTTAAATGGAGGTGCAATTTGGAACCTCTCTAGCCTGCCACTTGTTAGGATTCTATGTTTTATTGCAAGAAAGGCAAAGGAGCCAGCTTTTGGTAGAACATTGTGATTCCAGAAAAAGGAATAAGCTCGTGACGGAGTCTTCTCTGATCCTATTTGATGAAGAAGTCTATATCTCTCTTTGATTGCATAATTTCCATCAATTGTTGGTGCCCATATTAGTTTATCCTCAGTGTTGGAGAAATACGTGCCTATTGGAAAGAATAGCTTGGAATTTCTCCTTATCCTAATGACTTAAAGGTAGATCATCTGGGTCCTTCCATATGACTTTACCTAAAAATCTATACACTCCTGAAATATAATGAGTTAGGAAAGTACCCCAATGGTTTTTTGAGGCCTCTTTAATTCCTATTAAATTTTTCATTGAGGACAGAGGAGGTTGTCTATTCCACAAGTCTCTCAAAAACTTAACGCTGAACCCATTTTTGACTTTCCAAGTCACATACTTAACAACAATATCTCTTGATGAGATCATAAATTCCTATATGGGTGACCCTTTAGGTGGATGGAGGAGTGATATTATTCGCGAAGGGTCATTATTGTCCAAATATTTCTGCTACATAATTTGGCACCATTTATTCTGGGGTTTAGAATACATTTTCCATACTAATTTCTTCCCAAAAGCTTGATTTCTTGTTGCTAAATCATGCACACCTGCACCCCCTACTGCTTGGATATGTGCCATATTGAAGAGAGATTAGAGGAATTTTCTTCTCCTCTTTCATGTTTCCTGTCCATAAGAATCCTCTAATTAATGTTTGAATCTTTTGGAGGATTGATGAAGGTGCCTTGAGAACTGCTAAGTAATAATTTGGAATCGCTGAAAGTATTGTCTTAATAAGGAGGATTCTACCTGACAATGATAACCATCTAGCCTTCCAAGCCACAATTCTACTCTTAATATGCTCCAGGACTAAGGACAAGTAACTTGATTTGTTGGACCCCATGAAAAAATGGTATTCCAAGATACATGGATGACAAAAAGTCCACTGTAAATCCAAGAATCTGCACTATTCTATCAGATATTACTTTGTCGGTATTAAATAAGTAAATCTGAGAATTTTGGGCATAGATTTTTTACCCTGAAACTAAAGAATACAAGTGTAGCATGTGTTTGATCTATCTAACTTCTTGAACTTGTGATCAACCAAATAGCAAAGTTTCATCTGCAAATAATAAATGAGTGATGGAGATATTTATACCTCCAATGTGAGCTCCACTCCAAGATCCTGTTAGATTCATTTTCTTAATGTTTCTACTGAAACCCTCCGCCGTGATGATAAGTAATACTGGAGATATAGGATCTCCTTGTCTCACCCCTTGTGTATAAGAAAAGAAACCTGCTAGATTACCATTTATAATTACTGAAAATCAGGCTCCTAAGATACATGCTTTTTTCCATTTTCACCAACCCTTGGAGAAGCCCATTTTCTCCAACACTTGAAAAAGGAATACCCAACAAACTCTATCATAAGATTTCATCATATCTAGTTTTATGAAAAAATTGGAGGACTAATTCGTGTTAATGGAGTGAAGAACCTCATGTGCCACCAAAGCCCCCTCCATGGTTTCTCAACCTAGAACAAATCCACCTTGTTCATATGAGATAATGTTAGGGATAAGATGTTGCATCCACAAATAAATGGCTTTGGTAATGATCTTGTATGTTAGGTTACAAAGAGGAATAGGACGGAAATCTGCAAATGTCTTTGGCTTTTTAATTTTTGGAATGATTGAAATATTTTTTGTATTGAAGTACTTGAGCATACTTTTGTGTTTCCTTGACTCCTCAACAACTGCTAGTAAATCCCAACCAATAACTTCCAAACAACTTTGGGAAAAAGAGTTGTGAATCCGTCCGGACCAAGAGCTTTATCTAGAGGGAAGGAAAATACAACCTTGTGTAATTCTTGAATAGTAAATGGGGTGATAAGCATGTCATTCTCAATGGGTGACACCATTGTGGGGATATCATCCAATATCTCTTTCAATTGTGACTCTAAGGAAATAGGGGTTGAAGGTGGAGCTAGTAGATGCTTGAAAAAATTAACCTGTTCCTCTCGAATTTGTTGGGCATTAGTAATAACATTTCCTAATGCTACCTCCTTGATTTCAAAAATTGTTTTTGCTGCTCTTTTTTGTTTAGCTAAAGCATGGAATAATTTTGTGTCTTTATCCCCTTCTTGTAGCCATAATTCTCTTGATTTTTTCCTCCACTATTCCTCTTCTCTAATGCATAGCTCTTCCCATTCTTGTTGTAGGTCTTTTTTCTTGTGATAGGAGTCATTGATCATGCCATTTTGAATAATTTGGCTATAAACAAGAGATAGTTGTTGTTTGACCTCCTCTTTTTGCTAAAAAATATTCTTGAAGACTTTCTCATTCCATTTTTTTATATGTTGTTTAATATGTTTCAACTTCATGGAAAACTGATGCATTTTAGATCCATTAACAAAAGGAGAGCTTATCCACCATTGCTTCAGAAGAGGGAGAAATTGTGGATGTATTTATATTGCAATATTATATTGATGTATTTATTTCATATTGGATTAAAAAAATAAAGTACACAATATTATATGTTGGGGCAAGGGGTTAGGTAGCACATGGTTTATATAATACCACTTGATGGTTTTGTGGGAGCTTGTTTCTATAAAACTGATGAGAAGGGTAGTTGTTGAGGTTAGCCAAGTTAGCATTTGTGGAGGCTAGAAGCGTGGGATGAGATGTGTGGTTAGATGCTTGTTCACATGGAGTGCTCATTGATGGTTAGGGTTTCAAAGGCTTTCATGGATGTATTGTTATGTTTCATTTTTAATATTAAATAGATGATAGATGCTTTTTGAGGCTAGGCTTTTCCCTCTTGCACATTTTTTAGGGTATATATTGTGTCACACTTTTTTGGTTATGTTGTTTATTCTCTTACATGTAGATTCTGAGTACTTATTTGGTTAATTTAACATGTGGGTTATGTGTAAATTGTCATTATATTGCTACAAGTTTCCTTACACCTAGGTCAACCCCCAATTTTAGAATTAACCTTGAGTTGAAATGAAATCTAATTGACTTGAATGATATAAAGTAGAATATTGAATAGTATACCTCAAGCTTGATGATGCAACACTCTTTGAATGTGATCACAAGTGTTGATGTATTAACATGACATGAAAAAACGTAAAGGGTATCACTCACAAAGACATGGTTGCATGGATATTTGTGTAACTTGTTTCTCCAATATACTTAGAACTGAAGAAAAATTGAAGGGTATGATGGGATGAAATGTGACCTTGAATATTTGAACTTGGATGCTTATGCTTAATGTATTTTTGGATGTGTGTGATGTGAAAATAAATTAAAATAAAGATTTTATAAAGGGTTCTCAAGGTATTTTGTGAATCAAACCAACCTCCAATGGTCATATTGAGATGTATCAAGATTAAGGACCAACGAGAAGGAACTTGACATTGGTATATTTAAATTTGGGCCCAATTTGGTGGGTCAATGACACCCCTATGCACCATTGACCTACCAAAATATGGAAAATCAGTGAGAAATCAGTGCACTCAATTCAAGAAATGAGTTTAAATAACAATGCAAATATATGACATCAAATTTATAATCTAGTGGTCACAAATAGGCTTGATTACAACTATAATAAGACATGTGCACTAAGGCAAGGGTACAAAAAGTGACGTAAATTCTACAAGATTACAATTTATGATGCTATAGTTATATATTCTAGTAAAAATAGGAACACTTTGTATGCTCCGTTAGTTGAACCTCTTAATCTCTACAATTTTTTTAAATCGTATTTTAGAAATAAGATATTAAATACCTACAATTCTTATTTTTGTCACATCTTCATATTTTGAGCATTTTTATTTTAATTGTTCATCTAATTTTACTTTTTACTTACTTTAAAAATTACCTATAAATTTTGTGTCCCTTTTAGTCTCTCATATCTATGCACATAGCCTATTAATAATATATTCCTCGCATATTCTTATATTATCATAGCAGTGAATATTTGACTACCTAAACATGGTTTCCCAATTTTCCTTGTTTTCATGTGTACATAATAATTTTCCTCATGATAATTGTTTGACACTACCATAAAGATTGACATGATTCTAATGTAACTTCATCCTTGTGTGCTCTTACAAATTATAATAATATGTCATATGTAACGCGTGTGAAGGATAATCAAAATTCTCTTAAAAACCTCTCAAGATGTTTTCACATGTTCAAATGAGTTAAAACTAAAGTAAAGTTCTTATATGCTCATGTAAGGATAAAACATATTATAAAGATGAGTTTTGTGCCACTAAAAAATGGGCCACAAACTATTCCAAGTGGAGACAAAAGCCACAAAAAATAAAAGAGTGATAGATAGAAAGATTATTTCATGTGAACATTAAGATTTTAACATTGAGACACCTTATCCCAACAATGTATAAGTGTCTTCCTTTCCACCTTGAATCTCAACGCGTGTATTTAATATGTTTTTAAAATTAGGGTAAATTTTACTAGTTATTCTAGTTTTAATTTAATTAGAATAAGAAGAAAGTTTTGCAAATACATCACTAGATAGTTGTGTTCAATAGTAAAAACATCATTAGAAAATATTCCTCAACGACAAAAAAGAGAGCATTAAAATAATTGATAAGATTTAAAAAGCTCATTCATCCTCTCATGATTTATGTTGGAAGTGACTAGTTGGGTATATTTTTACATAGTAACCTCAATCTATCTTCTTTTTGTTTGTATTTCCCATCTAGGCATTCCATCTTGTTGTTGAGCATTACATAGTAACCTCAACCTATAGTCTTTTTTATTGTAAAGATCAATGTTGCATATCCTTCAAGAAGCGAATCAGTAAGCACTTTCTATCATTTAAAAGTCCTAAATATAATATGATGTTTATGAACATTGTCCATAATGAACTAGTCAATAAATCTAACAAAGCTCTCATGTCTAGTCATTGTTGTTGGTAGATTGGGAGTATTTCACTTTATATTATGACTCAAAAAAACTAAGTACAGTCTACAAGTCACCTAAGATCTTTTTTAACTTTGGGTTAGTTTGGTAAGGGTGAAGAATTAGGACCATCAGTAGTTTTTCTAGTTTGAAACTCTCTCTTTTATGACATAATTATTGGAATTAATGGGAAGTAGTACTGAGAGGGGAGGGGTGAATTAGTACCTCTAAAACTTTTATCACCTTACACAATTTATCATTAGTAATCATTCAATTCTGATTTACCAACCATTACTATTATACTTTCTTATGTGTCTATTGTTTGTTCACAATCTTTAATAGTTTTCATTCATTCATAGAAACATTCATGAAATTGACAAACACATAACACAAAATATGGTATCACAGAAAAATCTTGTTAGGAAGTAAAAAATGTGGTGGGGATGGCACCCATAAAACTTCACTATCTGCAGAATGGAAGGGAGTCGGTTAAGGCTTTCAATTTGATCACTTCTGATAATCTACCCTGTTAAGAGTATTAAGGTGGAGACCTGTTAAGATCTACTCTGTTAAGAGCTTTAGCAATAGTGATTTAAGTGTGCACTCAGTTATGATATTTACAATAGGATGGTTAAGCCCACCTTTCTTGAAAGGATTTCATTAGTGTACTACACTTGTTAGAATAAGTACAAATGTTGACCTGACTGTATGCAATCTACTATTGCTGATTTACAGATCCATTAAAGCCTTTACAATAATAATATCACCTTAAGTGATTGATGAATACCTTTTCTCTGCTTGTCGGTAGCCTCTATTGTGTTCTTGAAAATTGATTTGAATTTGTTTGTGTTCTTCTATATGAATTCTTTGTTTGGTTTTTAGTTTCTCTTCATGGCTACTATCTTCATTGTAGAACTACAATTCTCAATGGATTAAGCACCTATTTATACAATTGTTTGACCTATCTTGGAATTCATGATTTACCATGTTAACTCTCAGATCCAAGGTTTACAACTTGACCTTGATCTTTAGTTTGCATGTTTTAAAGCAGTAAAATGAATTAAAATAATAAATATTACATTTCTTCCTCTACACATAATGGATTTAAAAGCAAATCAAGAAGTTATAAATACAACTTTAGTGATTTATCTGACGTGGAAAGTCAGATCCAGTTTTTGCAAGATGTAACTGATTGTTGGTTCTTGGTTTTTGGTTTGAACTTCCAGTCTGTCGGTGTTCCTTGACTGAACTGTTTGTCAATTTTCCTGTATATATCGGGTACCTCTCTTTGTTGTACTATCGGGTAGCACTGTTGTTACTCGTCGGGTATCGTTTACCTTTTTATCATCGGGCAACACTTAATAGTGTTTGTCGGGTAACCTTGGCATTAGATCGTGTTGTGCCCTATCTATTAGTGTAGAGTAAACTGATGGTGCAGATCATGTTTTTCTTCTAAGTATACTAATGAAAAAATATAATACCTTCAATCTCCCCCTTTGACATTAGTATCAAAAACTGATATGTGCATAATACTGAAATTATTATACCATCTTTATATCCTCATCATAATATGATTCTCCCTTACAGTGTGCATCGGTATAGTGTATGTATATGTATATGTATACTATTTATTTTCTGAGTGTACATTATTTCCCCTTTCTTCCACTATACATATGATTTCCTCCTTTAACTGAGGTGATGTACATATCAAATTCCCCCTTTCTTTGATACTGATGACAAAAACGTACAACTTACAATATGTCAAAATTGTGACAAAAATGTGTAACTTACAATGTGTCAAATATGTTGGAATGGGTAATTTTGATATCTTCCATTAGTTTCTCCCAATGTTCTTTCAACTGTTCTAGAGCCATGTGTTGTATCTCTAGTCTGGCGTGCATATCATAAATGTTGTCTAGTACAGACATTTCAGGGGTGGCAATTAGAGTACTTGCCTGTGTCATATTTTGTTGCAGGAGTGTAAGTGTTGGTAAGAGCTTAACTTGGAGCTCATTGACCTCATCTTTGTACTTCATCTCTGCAAACTAAATATCTTGTCATTGTTTCCTAGCCTGTATGATTTGTTGATTGTGCAATTTAAGTGATTCTTCTATGTTGGCGAGATTTTTTGCACTGGACTGAAGATCAACATCTATTTTTGCTATCTTGTCGGTATACTCCTTAGTGAGTTGATCTAAAGTGCACAATTTCTTGATTAAGGTAACAACTAATAAAATTGGATCAATTGTACTTACCAATTCAAATAGCTTGACCTTTTTCAGTGCAACTTCTTGGCTTATCTTCACTGCAAACTTGAATTCATACTTTTGTTTAAGTCTCTCTTCAATTGTCTTCTCAGCATCAGTATTATGAGAGGTTATTGCATCTGTTAGTATGACCAGTTGATCAAGAATTGGGGCTTGTTGATCAATATCTATGTCTGGTAAAATTTGTTGAAGTATCTCCCTTGCTACTTCTAGTACCTTGGCCTCTTTTGTCACTCTCTTCATCTTGTCTTGAATGGCTTTTCTCTCATAGAGCTTTGCATATTTTGTCAATGCTTTCGGATCCAATGTTCTTGGATCACAGACTGGAATCTCAATGATTTCATCTAGTGTTACTGGATTTTTATTCTTTCCTTTCTTCTTCTTTGAGATTTAAGGGGATGCAGATGTATGAACTACCATAGCTAGTTCATTTGTTCACTCTGAATTGCTTGGGGAAGGTTTTTTTGACGATGCATCTATTGTTTTCTGCTCTATGGGCACCTGTCGGTTATGTGAAGACATCTCTTCATTAACCTTGTGTGTTTCTACAAAATGTTCTCTGGATTTCTTTTCAATCTCATCCTTCTTTCTTTTTTCACCTTTCTCTGAAGGCTTGTCCCATGTTTGCTTTTGAGTGTTTTCTTTATTCTGATCATTCGATGCATTCTTCTGATCATTGGTGGCAGCTTGCTCTGTAGTAGTATCTGTTGTCCCTTTGGTTTCTTCATCACCCTTGTCTTTGGGTGTGCTTGTTTCCTTTTCCGTTGATCCCTCATTGCCCTCTAGTATGTTTATTGCATTCATTAGGACATGCATTTTACTTTGAGTTGTTGCTTGGGCTCTGTCAGTATTGGTGTCCTACTCATCGATTAGTGCCTTGTCAGCAGTGACATCCTCATCCTTTTGTATATCTTGTGCAGGGTCTTGCACTTTTGGGTACATGAATAATGTGTTCTGCATTTGTTCATCAGCAATGTCACTCTTTCCATCTAATGTCTTCAGTACTTGATGACTTTGTTGATCCTTGAGTGTGATAAATATCTCATCATCTTTATTCTTTGGATCATTATCAGGATCATAGTGAGTGATATCTTGGATATTATTATCCATGCCTGTATCTATGTTAATAGGCTCATCATCACTTTCTTGATTATCTAGAGCAATATGTTGAGGACTTGCATTATCTGTCTTCTCCTCTCTGTGAGGTGTGTTTGTGAGAAGTAATTTCTTTTCAACACTTGTTGACTCTGCAGGTAGATCCAGGAGATGTCTCCATTTGGTTTATGTCATTGAATCCAGTTATATAAACTTGCTCTCTAGTACTTTGTAAGCCCTTATTTTGGCTACAAATTTACTTGAGTGCTTCTTTAGTACTTCTTGTATCTCTAAAAATTTAGATTCAGGAGGCATAAATCTCACAAGAACTCTTTCTCTTGCTTCTCTTTCTGTTTTCAAGGCATATGACCACTGTTGGTATACCCTTTTACCTAGCTCTTCAGGTATTTGATTTACAAATTCAGCAAGGGCATACTTTTTTTTAATCATTGATTTTATGACTACTTCCTGTATTTTATTCTAATCCTCTAGATTCAGTGTATCCCACTGCCTGATCTTTTTATCAGTCATTGTGCCATGGGTAGCAATAGATTTGGCAACTTCATCTACCATTTGGTTTCTGAAGTTCTTCTTTACTACATCTGGTTCATCATCTTTGGTATCATCCAAGTCAGTCTGTGTCCTGACAAACCTTTTTCTCTTCTTTGGTGGTGTGGTTTTGACAGGTTGTTGGCTTGTTCTTTTTGCTGGCTGCTTCCTTATATAGGTTCTTACTTGACCTTTCTTAAGTGGAGTGGTATTGGTAGCAGCAGTTTGACTTCGTGTTCTTTGATTCTTTGCAGGAGGTGGAGATGGAGGTGTATTAGATTTAGTAGCCTCTGTATCTCATTTCTTTTCTTCTATCTTTTTACCGATGGTGCCCTATTCATCGGTTTCCTCTTGTTGATCCTGCTCTTCTTCTGAGACCGATAGAATCTTCTTGATATTCTTAATCATTTTATCTTTCTTGTTTATAGTCTTCTTGACTTCTAGGCCATGTTTTATTTTAGATTTGGCCTCCTCATATGTTCCAAACCTTGGTTGTTTCTTATCAATGGGCTCATTGAGTAGTGCCTCAATTGCACTTGTAGATAGATCAATATTGATCTCATAGTCTAATGATGATAACCAAGATGTTCTTGGTACAACTGGTTTGATATGTGTGAATTTTGTGTCTTCCATGAAACATATCTCATCTTTGTGTTTTTCAACTAGTTGCTTAGGAATCCTAGTTCTTTCCATCATCTTTTCCTTCAACTCAAGGTAGTATGCATACATGACAGACTCAAAGTTGTCTCCTAGTTACTTAACCAGTTCACTAATTTGTTGGGTTATAGGTTTGGTAGAGTCCCATACAACTTTTCCTACTAAAGGAAAGTATTCTTGAAAATAGAAAAATATACACATAATAAGTGATCCAAACTTACATGTGTTTCTCTTTGAAGACCTGATATTGATCATATTTTCATCAAGTTGTTTTAATAGGATCTCACACAGATCCATCTGAATTCCCTTTGTTACAATCTTGTAAGCTCTGGTTACTGCTGTTGCAGAAATGTTGTTCATTCTGCTAGCTTGAAAAATTGTGTAACCAATAACACATGCACCAAATTTTAACTCTTCGTTGGTGATTGTGTTTACTTTGAGACCTTTTTTGTCTCCTTCTGCATTGGTGAGTTTTGTAACTTCTTTCATGGATGGATACTTGTGTTCCCTAGGTATGTCGGTTATCAGATAACCAGTGACAGCATGAAGAACATCCTTTGTTATTTTCTTGGGTTGGTCTAGCCATAGTTTTTTGTCATGTATCCTATTCAAGACTAACTTAATCCATTCTGTCTTGAATTCCCTCAGAAAATGTAGGGCATTGGTTAACCCTTTGACTTCCAAGTGTTTGTGTTCTTCTTTCAGTTTTCCTTCGGCATCACATAGCTTCTTATAAGCTTCATCTATTTCTAGATCACCTATCTCTATGATCTTGCAGTGAATGTAAGACCTAACATCTTCTATGAGAAAAACCCTAGGTGAGATTTTTGAAAATGTGTCAGCTTCATCGGGTTTTGATGCAATTTCTGGATAGGTCTTGTATTTAGGTTCTACACATGTGCTATACTTTATTATTTTCACTACATTCTTCTTTTCATTCTTCAACTTAGCATTTTTGGATGTGGTTGCCATTATTTTTCAAGTACTTGGGATTTTCTTGAAATTCGGGCTTTTCTTGACAAAATAGTAACATAGATCTTTCAATGTCTTTGGTACTTACTTTGATTCACAATGGTGATGAGGAATCTATTCACTGTGTGTTGAATCGATCTATAGATGCTTCTGCTCTCTACTCTTTAATCGCTTTGATGTCGCTCTACTTTCTCTTCAAATCGCAGGTGAAAAATAAAGTTGTCCTGTCAACTATTTGTAGAGTTTTTGACCTAAGTCCTTGCAATAAATGCTCAACAACTCATCAGGACGAGAAGACAGGTTTTGTCGGGAGAATGTTTCCAATCATCGCCGATGAAGATATGATGCTTAGGGCAGTTGTTTAACCACTTTGATTTTATCGACGGATATCGGTGTTCTTTCACCACTACTTATGAACTTTTCTTTTTACCAATGGTCGTCAGGTTATATTGGCAGTTTACCATATTTACTTAGAGGACTGACAATTCCCAGTAAGCGTAAACAACTCATTATTGTGTTCACGGATGATTTTTGGTAATTTTTTATCGACGGTGTTGCATTCTTAGATTAGTAACAAGTAAAGTAGTATGCATCTTTGGTTTATGCAGATTTTGATTATCTATCAATTTATATAATGGAACTGATGCAAAACATAGCTTGGTATAGTGCAGTTCCATACTTACTTGTTTAGTTCAAGTGGGATTAGTGGTGTCACCAAATCCATTGGATGGGGTGTCACCATTTTTATTAATTGGTCCATCTTCAACATTGCTTGAAGCTTTTATCCACATTTTGTCTCTTGCCCTCCAAATATCTTCAATGGTTTTGCAATGGGATATGTGCTTGTTTCTATCAATCTATCTTTACAATCTTTCTTGAGATGACCAATTTTATGACAGTGTAAGCATGTCATTTCGGGGTTTGACCAGCCTCTAGACCTTTTGGTCCATGCTCTCATGCAGTTTGCAGCAATGTGACCATATCTACCACATGTTGTACAGTTTGTCCAAGTGTTGTAATCCCATACATATTGATTGCCGATTCTCTTTGGCTAATAAGGAACTTCTTTACCTTTTGGCTTCCATGCTTGCCTTTTCTTTTTATAGCATTCTTCATATGTGCGCTTGTTTATCTTGCATGTAGGACAGTATTTGTCCATGTAGGTTTCCTTCTTTGGCTTTTCCATCTTGCTCTTGCATTCATAAGCCTTATGTCCTTTCTTGTTACATTTATAACAGAATCCTATGAATGAAGATGTAGGTGTGGATTTAGGAGTACCTTTTATTTTACCTCTGCATGCATTTGATGTGTGCCCTTGCTTTCCACAGTGCTTGCATGTTTGCTTCCTTGGTCTTGGATTTTCGTAGACATTCTTTGGATTTTATGATTCTCCATTTTCGGTAAAGCCTATACCACTGTTGTTGTTGACTCTTCGTTGTCCTTCAAGAAATTCATCCATTATTTTATTTCTTTCTTCAACCTTTCTGATAATCTCATTGTGTTGTTGTTGAATTCTGACCTTGTGCTTTAGCTTTTCATTTTATTCTCTTAGTTCACCGATAATCTATATTCTCTCAATGAGTTCCACATTTATTATGTTTGCTTCTTGACTCATAAGGATAATTTGATTTGTGAGATCATGGTGATCCTCAACATGTCTTTGAATTTCCATTTCATTTTCCTATAGTTTCTCTAAAATCTTCCTTCTATCATCAATAGAAAGTGTTCTCTCTGTTTCAGCTTGTCTGGCAAAACTCATCACATCAATCATTCTTACCATCTGGGTCTCTTGACCAATTTGCAGCATCTTTATTTGCTCTGTCAGATGTAGGTTGATCTCCTTTAGATTTGTGATGTTCTCTTCTGATGTATTTGATATATTACTTGCATTTGATCCTAAAGTTTCAAATAAATATGGAATTTCTTCTTCTTGATAGTCTTTTTCATTGTTTCAGGTAGCCATACCTTTTCTTTCATTGAACGACTCTCTCATCTTGATTCTTGCTTCTTTATACTGTTCATAAAACATCTGTATCTCAAGCCTTTTGTTCTCAATATTCTTATCAAGTTTGTACTTCTCCATTGTATGATCTTTTCTCTTAAGCCTTTAAGCTTTTCAAGAAGATACTCAGCTCTGATACCAATTGTTGGAATTAATGAAAAGTAGTACTGAGAGGGGAGGGGTGAATCAGTACCTCTAAAACTTTTATCACCTTACACAATTTATCATTAGTAATCATTCAATTCTGATTTACCAACCATTACTGTTATACTTTCTTATGTGTCTATTGTTTGTTCACAATCTTTAATAGTTTTTATTCATTCATAGAAACATTCATGAAATTAACAAACACATAACACAAAATATGGTATCGCAGAAAACTCTTGTTAGGAATTAAGAAATGCGGTGGGGATGGCACCCACAAAACTTCACTATCTGCGGAATGGAAGGGAGCCGGTTAAGGCTTTCAATTTGATCACTTCTGATAATCTACCCTGTTAAGAGTATTAAGGTGGAGACCTGTTAAGATCTACTCTGTTAAGAGCTTTAGCAACACTGATTTAAGTGTCCACTCAGTTATGATATTTACTATAGGACGGTTAAGCCCACCTTTCTTGAAAGGATTTCATTAGTGTACTACACTTGTTAGAATGAGTATAAATGTTGATCTGACTGTATGCAATCTACTATTGCTGATTTATATATCCATTAAAGCCTTTACAATAATAATATCACCTTAAGTGATTAATGAATACCTTTTCTCTGCTTGTTGGTAGCCTCTATTCTATTCTTGAAAATTGATTTGAATCTATTTGTGTTCTTCTGCATGAATTCTCTGTCTGGTCTTTAGTTTCTCTTCGTGGCTACTATCTTCATTGTACAACTACAATTCTCAATGGATTGAGCACCTATTTATCCAAGTGTTTGACCTATCTTGGAATTCATGATTTACCATGTTAACTCTCAGATCCAAGGTTTACAACTTGACCTTGATCTTTAGTTTGCATGTTTTAAAATAGTAAAACGAATTAAAACAATAAAGATTACATTGCTTCCTCTGCACATAATGGATTTAAAAGCAAATCAAGAAGTTATAAATACAACTTCAGTGATTTATCTAATGTGGAGAGTCAGATCCACTTTTTGCAGGATGTAACTGACTGTCGGTTCTTGGTTGTCGGTTTGAACTTGCATTCTGTCGGTGTTCCTTGATTGAACTATTCATCGGGTTCCCTATATCTATCGGGTACCTCCCTTTCTTGTACTGTCGGGTAGCAATGTTGTTACTCGTCGGGTATCGTTTACCTTTTTGTCATCAGGTAACACTTAACAGTGTTTGTTGGGTAACCTTGGCATCGGATAGTCATGTGCTCTGTCTGTCGATGTAGAGTAAACCAATGGTGCAGATCATGTATTTCTTCTAAGTATATTAATGGCAAAATATAATGCCTTCAACAATATTTACAACCATTTCTTTGTTTTCTTGGTGTGTTTTTAATTTATATTATTGAAAAAGGGGCTTAACTATCATTAAGGAGGTCAACAACCATATTTTATATATCTTACAAAATGTTGCACTGTATCTTTCAGAAATAACCCCTTGTTCATAAACATGTACTTAAGGCAATAATGCTAGAAGACAAATTTGCAAGAGGAAGATTATATTACATGATATCAGTGTCTCAACCAAATTATAGACATGACCAGACAACTATCAAATATACAATAAAACTAAATCAATGAAATTTTCACGTGCCACCTCTGATCTTTTATTAGATACTCCAATTAACTTTAACTTTTACATAATTTTATTTTCTAACTTCAATTAATTTAAAACTACCGACTTAGTAGTCACTCTCTTATTATTCAAGTAAAACCAGGGAACCAAGCGAAAGCTACATGATTCCTTATCTTGTCGAGTGGGGACATTGTGTTCAATTATAAAGTGAGATTAGGGACTTGATGGTGGCTTGACCATAGTACTTAAAATGTCATGACAAATATTTTTATGCTAACCATACCATGTGTACCAAATAAGTACTTTAATGGTGTAATGAACATCACCTTTTTGTTTATTGATATTATATCGTGATCATTACAAACACAGCAATTTAAAAAAGAACAAAAGAATTGATAGAAAGGAAGGAAAAATTTGATAGAAAGGAACTGCTTGATGCCATATCACTGTCCTTCCTGCCCATAAACAGAGGAATAAATCGCAATTCAGTGTTTCCTTAACTATATTAACGCTGCTCCAGGAGTCGTACAGATTGGTAGTCCGAAACCAATTTTTCTTTATTCCTTCACAGACTCTTAGAACGTGATCTAGTGAAAGCATTAAAGAAGACCCAATAAGAGCATTAAATTAGAAGACAAAACCAAGCTGATCAGAGAAATATTGGAAACACTTAACGTCATTCACTAATCAAAACATATTATTTATTATTAAAGATCATTCTTTTTTCTAATGGAGGGCTATAGAGTGTAATCTGAAATGTCGAAATAAAAACCAATACAATTTTACTCAAAAGCTTAGCATCGATAAATAATTTTAACATTTGATAAAGATAGTCTAAATAATTTTAACATTTGATAAAGATAGTCTAAGGAATGATGGATTCATACATAGCTTAAAAGAAGGTAATAAGATTGAAGATGGTCGTTAAAGGATGATAGTAAGATTAAAGGAAGTCTAAGGGAAGGTAAACTATCAATCTAATTTTTAGATTTTCTAACTATCTTTCTAATTTTTAGATTTCGTGACTGATTATTAAGAAGTTTGATGATGAATTCTTTAACATTTTTCAATTATTTTAATTATCAGATTTTTTTTAATGATTATTAAGATTAAAGATAGTCTAAAGGATGATAGATTCAATTATTCTATTTTTTAAATCGAATATTGATTATAAATATTTTATTGCTACGAGCATCCAGAATAGATCAATAGAGGACTTTTTATTAGACTTCGCAAGTTAAATGTCCACCAAAAAATCTAGTGGACAAATAGTAATTAAACCAATTGTACAACTTGGTACCAATAGTGCACAATTATGGGGCATTTGTGCATAAGTATTTGATAGTTGCACATTTTTTTGTGGTGGTCAAAGCAAAGAGTTAACGTGGCAAATAGAGAGTGTGTATCAGATGTCAACTTAAAATGAGCACCTTTTCACTACTGCATGCATAACTAATCTAGTCGTGTTCGTGGTAACTACCCAAAAGCCACAAAATTAGCTATAAGCTCTAAGTCACATACAAAGAAAACAAAAAAAAACCATCAAAATTTGATGTATCGTTTAGGAACTTAGGGTGCATTAAGTTGGCTATAAAGACTATTCAAAATTAAAAGTCACAACTCATAATTACACCTAGGATGTATTTTTAGAGAATTGAACTTGAGTCTCCACAATGAAAAACCCAACCACCTCCACATTAGAAACCAACGATGGAAGACAAGAAATCAAAACTTAGAATTCCACATTAGATGTCCATATAGAAGAATTGAGCTTGACTCTCCGCAATGAAAACCCATCTTCATCACCTTAGCCAATCATTCTAATTTTTATATTTATGACATAACTGTAAAGAATTCTTCTATTTTCTCATCTTTTATCAATGTATCCTAAGACCCTTTAAGACCACTTATGACCCCTTAATATATGATAGAACTCTTAGAATACAATAATGAGATCATAAGAGCTCCTAAAAAGTCCTAGGATACCACCTTAATATTTTTCAAACAAATCATATAATAAACAATCCTCAAATTAAGATTTACCAAAAAAAAAAAAATCAAGAATGATTAGCATATATCTATAGTTTTGATGAGGGCAATTACTACGAGTCTGATCAGGTGGCAAATCATAGCCTCCCTAACCGATTTGATGCTTATGAGCCGACAAACATGTTAACACTCTGGAAGAGCCGTAACAACCATCTCTTTGCTCAGATACTTCCTTGAACCTTCGCATATACAACCTTCCAACTTCTCTCTGGCCCACCGTGCAGCACACAACTATCAAAGAATAAACAAAAACCTTAATATTAAGAATCCTTGCCCTACATGTTTACCCACAAAGCTCACATAAATCTATCAACCATCAAAATTTAATGATCCCCATGCAATAAAGTAACCATTGTCTCACTCATAGACCAAATTTAAGCACAGTGTAATGCTTCTTTATGTCACATTAATCTTTTTTATGAGCCAGAGTGTCTTCTTTGTCCCCACCCTGGTAAATAAGTTTCACTGTGTAGTCACATCAAACAGTGCACTATGGTCGTTATCCCATTACGAAATAATCACGGAAACCCTAATTCTTTACGTACCAATTATACACGGATTGTCTTTCGCGGTAACTGCCAAAACCTCTAATGCATGAAATATCGTTTAGTGAACTGAAACCCTAATTTTTCTACGTACGAGCTTGTTTAGATTCTGCTTCACGGGAGCAACAAAGACTTTCGAGTTGAAAAGGGATTGGACAGAGAAAATCGTCCTTACATGAGATATAATGTATCTGTCTCAAACAAAAATACCTAATGTAAGGTTCTGTAAGTACTCGTGAAAACTTTTCTGAAGCACCCAGAACCACTAGAAAATACATGGTGGAGAAATGGGTAGTAAGAAACTCGGATCTAGGCTTAAATTTGACAAACGTTTGGCATCCGTCCCATCTGACTTTTCGGTGCATTCGGTGTCTTTCATTAACATCCAACTCTCTGACCATCATGAGTTCGCATTATTAGTTTACCATATTTTCCATCTTTCAAGTACCTAAAGCAATCTGTCTTGTATGATGAGCTTGAATTTATTAGTGTTGCATGACACCTTCACAACTGATTTAAAGGTGAACATAATTTGGAAATACTATTTCTTACATTTTTTTTTAATACTGAATTATATGAAAGAATAGTTGTCAACAAAAAGATGACTACAAGAAAGGAAAAACAAAAAAGATACATAACAGAAATTGCTTGTCAAGGGTCTTAGAGACAACTTTCTAACTAGCAAATCAGACTAAACCTATACAACAAAATCTAGAACAACAGTTACATTTGAAATTTCAAGAATTTTTTAAGTTGTTTTGAATATTTGGTCTTTTCGTCATGCAAATGTAGAAGCTGGTATTTAATGTAATCCAAATTTTTGCTGTAGGTACCATTCCTCTTCAACATAAAACACAAAAAAGTAAATTTTAACATAATGTTCCTGTAAAAATTATAACATTTCAAATTCATGATGCATAATGTGATTAGAAAACATAGCTAAACATATACTTTTCCAAATGTGCAGCAAAATAGTTTGTCTAGTAGAACCAGCAATCACATTCTTATGCAAACCATTTGGTCCAAAACATAATAAAAAAATTGCAGGAAGCTGATCAAATGTTATCCTCCATTTTATTTTAGCCCAAAAGCAACCCAAAACAATATGCTTTATAGTTTTGGTTTGTTGACAAAAGGGACACTTATTTGATTGGATCTTTAAAGATTTCAATCTATTTCCAATAGGTGATTTATGGTGTAGACTTTCCATGCCAAGATGATCTGAGCATTAGCATCAATTCTAGATCTCCATATTTGTGTACTTAGACTCCTCCATCTCTTCTCTTTAAAGTTACAGACCCGTTTATGTAAGTCTAGGATTTAAATTCATGTTGGCAAAAATAGTTAAATAATTAATTTTTTAGTGGAAAATGGAAAAGAAAGGAATTATACCCAGCTAGACCCGATCTTTGAAAACACTACATTGAAGAGGGGTAAATCATTTCATAACAAGATCCATGAGCACAAAGGACCTCACAAAGCTAAGAACCCTTTGGAACTCTTGTTTAGACCGTAATGGTTTTTAATGTTAAGCCAATCAACCCAATCCAATGAGCTGAAATCTCCTTTCATGAAAAAGTAGTGGGGCTTGTTTTAGAAAGTTTATTACTAGAGGTTGCCCATGATATTGAATTTTTTTGTTCCACCAAATGGAAGAAAATGCAAAGCTAAACCCATGTTAGAGAGACCCCTTCCAAGTTAAAAAAATCGACAAACCTATTGCCAAGCCTTTTGAATGGACTGCAAAGGAAATGAAGTCTTCAACTTAAAGATGGGGGGCATATAAATCTTATCATTCCAACCAACTTCCTATCATTTATTTTTAATAGCAGCATAAGAAATACATTAACAAGCTAATATTTTCCACAGTTCATCCTCATTCACAACTCTAATAGTCCATGTTGCTGATAAAAAAACTTCTTGAGTGTTGGGATCCAATTGCCCAACCCACCTTTACTTTTAGGTTTTATACAATATAACCACAGGGAAGCTTTGAAGCCTAACTTCCCATCCCAATTAGATCAGAAAAATTATCACACTATTTTTTAGGCCATCATATCCCTTTTTAAAGAGAATCTAGCAAGATGAGGAATACACCTTTTAAGTTGAAAATTACGATTAACCACCTAAATTTTTTCAGCAAGAGATATGAATTCATTTCCCCAATTAAAAAAAGTTAGAACCAGATTGATTGGTCTAATTAACATTACATATCTAGACTTGTTTATGCACAATGTAATGAATGGAAGGTGGAAACCAACAAAAGTTACAACATGACTGACTGGTTTAATTAAAGCTACTAATATATTATAATTAAATAACATAATAATCAAAGATACAAATTCCAGTAGACTCATAAATTTTGGTCAACTACTAATGACAAAAAAAACTTATATAAATAGGTACATATAATTATCTTTATAATATTTTTTTCTTCTCATATAAATGCATAAAGAACTTGCCATTATTTCTAGCTCATCCGACATAGGAACAATGAATAGGTATATAGCTCCCTCCCAAATAAGACCAAAAGAGCACTAATGTAAGTATAGATAATTTAAAAATATATATACCTGTTATTCTAACAACAGAGAAGTATGTGTTAAACATAAATATATATTGGGGGAGGGGGGAGGGTTGAATCAATACTACTACATATCAACTTTAAATCCAATTCATCATTAAGATCATTACCAAATATCACTTGAATATTAAAGTGACTAAATAAATTATAAATACAAGAACATATCAACACATGAGAACACCAGATATACATGGAAACCGAGAAGGGAAAAAATACAATGAGAAGAGTTGTTTAGATCTACTGCTCACATTTAGCCTCACAATGATGATAAAAAAAACTTACAATATTTGATAGGTGCCAAATCACAACAAATTAAATCTTACATGGAGATACCAATCCCTAATTATGTTCATAAATTAGGTATTGTACACCTTGCATACTTGTAATGAAGTTAAGTAGCGGAACCCTACACTAATCTTAAGGAAAGGTTAATGTAAAAAAAAATCAGATCTTTATAACAGTTACAAAAACTTAATAGAAATAACACAAATAACATGTACACTATAACATAGTAATTATGTGGAGAAAACCCTTTTGGGAGAAAAACTCCACATTTCAAAAGTAACCCAATATATTATTTAGCAATTAATAACATATTACAATATACTTGCAGAGAAATATTCTCTTAGGAGTATCACTGACCAGATATTCAAAGGCAACTAAAAAGCTATAAGATTCTTACTCACACCTTCCATCTAACGTGCCTAATATATATGAGATACAATACAAGAAACTATCAAATGGTATTGCAAAACCATGAGTTAAAACCACCCCAAAAGAGGTCTTCATCTTATCTCCAATAAAAGATGCCTTATGATATTTCAATACACACACCAACACATGTAACTCCATTTTACAACTTATTTTATGTGTTCAATACGTTTTAAGATTTCCTATGTCGGGAGACCCAACTTCTAGAGGCAATAACTTTCTAATTGGGTGTCTAATTGAAAAACTATTTGAAGCATTGGAAATTTTATGATGTGCTCTACAATGTCCCAAATAGCTATGTTATTTGGCGACCATTTGACCATATTTCAGATTCTCTAAATCCTTCATAATTGTATTTTAACTTTTTTTGTGGTAGTTTGCAAAACCTGACACTTTAATATCTTCTAATCTAGACATGATTTTACCACATAAATTTACTATAATGCTTATCTAACCATTTTGAACCTTCTAGAAAAGAATAGGGAAAATTCATGCTCAATGAAAATTCACTAAAAATAGTAACCCCATGTAAAGTTTTATGTATATTGCACCTAGGAGCACCTAGATGGATGTGAAACATGGAGAGATTATTTTGGAATATTATTGGGGCCACTTGGTGTTGTATTGTAATATTAAAATATTATATTGTTGTAATTATTTAAGAATGGAAAAACTAAATTAATAAAGTACCCAATATCAAATGTAGGATCAAGGGATTAGGTAGCATATAGTTTATATAATACCACTTAGTGGTTTTGTGGGAGCTTGTTTCTAGAAAAGAAACCACAAGGGTAGTTGTTTGAGGTGATTCAGGTTAGCATTTGTGGAAATGACATTGGATGTGTGGTTGCATGCTTGTTCACATGGAGTTCGTGTTGATGGCTAAGGTTTCAAAGGCTTTCATAGATGTATTAGAATATTTCATTGTTAAATAATGTATGTGGATGATGAATTCTTTTGCAGGATAGGTTTTCCTCTTATGAGGGTTTTCCCAGGGTATATCTTGTGTCATATTTTCATAATTATGTTGTTTATTCTTTATGTGTGGATTCAAAGTGTTTTTTTTTTATCAATTGTGCTATGTAAAATTTATCATTATATGGTTGTAAGTTTCCTTACAAGTGGTATCAGAGCTATAGTTTTGGTGTTATAACCATTTATAGTTGGAAAATGGAAGCACTTCCATGGTAGACCGGTTTATCCTTCCAAGTAAGTGGTTTGGGGTCATGCAAAGCGCCTTGAATGGGTTCCTAATTTAGACCTGGCTTTCCGCCTATTCTGCCCCAATTCTCCACCTCTCTCTAGCTAGTTTCTGTCATTCTAGACTGCAGATTTGAGATCTTTGACCTCAAGGTCAAGGTTGACCTTTTAGATGTATATCGACCTCGACCCTGTCCTAGGTCAAGGTCGACCTCACCCCTAACCTAGGTTAAGGTCAACCTCGACCTTGACCCAAAGTCCAGATTTTAGGATCTCATAGTTTCCAGATGTCGGTCTTTGAAAAATTTAATTCTTACTTCTGGGTCAGTTGTTTCGGGTTCCGAAGTGATGATTCCTAAATTATATTTAATATAGGTCCTCTCCTAAGGGTAAAGGCTTTAATGGGAATTTAATTCTCCTATGTCGGCCTCCTTAGAAGATTGTGCCCTAATTTCATATAAAAGGGAGCCTTTCTCCTTTCATTTGGTCCAAGTCCTCTATCCAAGACTAAGCATCATCGAGCAATTGAGAATCCTTAGGGTATGTGCAGGATCATGGTATGCCAATAAGTGATGATGTGAAAAAGAAGTCCTGATTGGTAGAATGATTGAAAAATAGCTATAAATTTCAAATGGTATATCATTTTTTAAATCTGAAACATGTGTCACATTCTATGCTTCGCCTACTACAATAAAAAAATAAAAAAAATTCAATTTGATGAATTTTAGACTAAGTTAAGGTGGTCAGACATGAGATTTTTTATATTCTGGAAAAGTTGTAGAAGAAAAATCATAATTAATTATTTACTTGGAAATAAATTACAAAAAAATATGTGTCACATCTGGACATTAATCTACTAGTTAAATCTAGAATCTAGTAAAAAAATATTATCATTTGATTGTGTTTAAGGTGGTAAGACATACGCCTACTTCTTATCTTTTTAGTCTTGACGGATAGACTTATTGAAAAAATAACTATAACTTTCAAACGGTGTAACATTTTTGAAATCCAAAACATGAGTCACATTCTATGCTTTTCCTACAACAATTAAAAACTAAAAAAAATTAATTTAATGAATTTTAGACTAAGTTAAGGTGGTCAAACACGAGATTGTTTATATTCTACAAAAGTTATAGTAGAAAAATCATAATTAATTATTTAGTAGGAAACAAATTACAAAAAAAAATGCATCACATCCGAACATGAGTCTACTACTTATATCTAGAATCTTGTAAAACAATATTATCATTTGATTGTGTTTAAGGTGGTCAGACATACACCTTCTTCTTATATGTTTCCTGAAATTTTCATACTACTGCATTGAAATTTGAAATTTTACCATATAGATTTTTTTTTTAAGGAAGGGATAGTAGCTTAGAAAATAGATTCAATTTTCTACATATTCTCTTCTTACACATTTTTTATATAAGATTGATAACTTGTCCAAATTTTTACGTCAACTTCCTTACCCTGATTTTCTTAATTTTCATTGCCACTTAAGGCCTAGTTTGGCATACCATGATCCTGCACATACTCATTATCAAGTGAAGTTCAAGCAAGCTAAGGAGCAAGATTTGAAGCAAGGATTCATCCATCATCAAGCATTCAAGCCTTCATTTTCATCAAAGAGATCCATGGGAAGCCATTGAAGGATTCAAGCTACATAGTGCCCTTTTTGGTGATCTCTTCATCCATCTTCTTCCAAGCCTCTTCATATTCAAGAACTCATTCAATATTTGGTGTCAGAGATCTACAAGCAATTGATTGAAGACATCCTAAATTCTAAATTCTAGATCCATTGGTGCATACATACTTGTGGATTCAAGGATTCGAATCCTCCATAAGGACTTTTACAAGCAAGGTGAAATTATGCATTTACTTTGTTTACTTCTACAATTTCAATTATATATTTGGGGTTAATTCCAAAACCGGGGTTAGACCAAGGCAAACCCCTCTAGTGCAGGAGCACCCTAACCGAACCAAGTGTTCCAATGGAACCTAAGGGTTCCTTCAAGGTACTAAGAGGCCTTTAGAGATATTTAGATATTGGGTTAATCACTGGATCAGCTTGTAAGGCCATAGTTCCAAGTTTGGCACCTTATGAGCCTTTCGTCAACTATGAGTCATTAATGATCTAAAACCCTAGGAATAGTTTATTTTTGAGTTTTTAATTTTTGGATCAACTAGGGATCACAAAATTAACATCATGACCAAGTTTGGTCACTAGATTTGCAAAATTGCAAAAAATGTAAAAGTTGGTCAAAAGTTGTCAAGCAACTTTTGAGCAAACTTAACAACTTTTTGAAAAACAACTCCCAAATGGTCAAAAAAGTTCAAAATTGTCATGTAACCATTGGGAGTGCCTAAAAAATCCATTTCAGGTGAGTGGTAGGCTAATGATGTAATTTAGCATTTTGAAATTAATAAAATAACCATTTTTCTTGCATTTCCTGAGAAACAATCATTGTGTACGGTCGGGTACAGAAAGGGAGACATGAAAGTATGACACCAAGGATTATTTATTTAAATCTTCTTCCATTTAGTTTTGGTCTCATGTGTAGATCAGTTTTGGTTTGAAAGTTATAGGATTTACAAATTCACAGCCTGGATTATAGGCCCTAAATCAGGGTTTCTAAGTAAATCTAGTGTATCTTGACTTTCCACAATTAGAATTCAATGAACCTTGGTGGAAAGCTTAATCATATGATTCTCTTTGATATTTTTCAAGATAGTTTCTTCAAGTTGCAGGGAAATGGCAATGAAGTGATGCCCTAGGTGTATATCCTTATGTATGCACCTATCCAAAATTAGGACATCAGTCATAACTTTTGTTTGGGGATTGACTAGAAGCCCTAAGTTGGAGGAAGAGACCTTTGTGCAGACCCTCACATGACCCAATCATCATTTTTTGCATTGGATGCATCTAAAAGACACTTTTAATTTAAATGGAGGCCTAATTAGGGCTAATCGGTGGAGCAATTTAGTGTATCATCATGTCTTCTTCTCATTTCCAAATTCTAGGGCTTAATTCGAAAGTCCTAGGCCATAAAGGATGCTTGAATCCCCAACCATTTCATAGGGTTATGTGTAAGAATCTCATTTGAGATCACTTTTCCCTCTGAAAAAGGCTACAAGCATAGGCTTGGGTTTGTGAAGCAACCATGGCATGTGGATTGCATTTGAGTGAAAGAACAATTGGAACTATTCAATAGGGACCTAAATAGACCATACCTACAAGCATAGGTCACCCCTAGTCCTATTTGTCACTTTGGGGGTATCATTGTGAATTAGGATCATTTGCTTGTGAGACCAACCTTGGTCGTTGGTGTTAAAGGATTGGTGAAACCTAGTGATTAGGTTACCCTTGGGGTTATGGGGTTGTGATAGCCTTAACCAAGTCCTTCCACACTTGTGATAAGTGTTAAGCATTTTGGCCTTGAAAGTTGGTGATCTAGGGTACTCTGCATATTTGGGACATTTTACAAGCTTCCAGTTGCCCACTTTGCATCAAGTGGTATCAGAGCTATGTCTACTCCTAAGGATGAGGATATTCCTTCAAGGGTTACAAACATTGAGTTAGCAAAGATGGTGAGAGAACAAAGGGCAGAAAATTTAGCCTTGACAAGGAGACTGCAAGAGTTGGAGAGCAAGGTAGAAAGGGGTAAAGAATTTGTCTCTGGTGATGAAGATGGGAGTGAGTCAGATGAAGACACCCCTGACTAGGATGTGGATATTCCTGTAGACCAGAGACCCCTCATAGATGCCTTGAAGTCCATGAGGAGAAGAACCATGGAGAAGAAGTTGAATCTACTGACTTTCAATGCGAAGATGAATGCAGACTTGGCTTGGATTGGATAGAGGCCCTAACAAGCTTCTTTGAGTGTGAGGACATCCCTGAGAAGCAGAGATTGAAAATAGAAAGATACAAGTTGAAGGGAGCAGCCCTAACTTGGTGGAACTTCATCTAAACAGAGAGGGTGAAGAATGGGAAGAGTATGATCTTTTCATGGAACAGAATGATTGTATTGGTCAAGGAGACCTATGTGCCTGAAGACTATGGGGTACAACTCCATAGGAAGAAGAAAATCCTAAAGCAAAAGGACATGGATGTGGGCTCATACACCGAGGAGTTTCTAATTTTATGTATGAAGACAAATGTGGAAGAAGATGAAGAAGAAAAATTAGCAAGGTAAATGAATGGGCTTAAAGTATCCATTCAAGAGGAACTCAACCTACACTGCCCTACCACAGTGAACAAGTGCTAAAAAATGGCACTCAAGGTAGAGGAAAAGTGGAAGAGAAAGAAAGATTTTGGAAAGGGAAAGATTAATGATAGTGGGAAGAATTTCAGAGGAAGAGGAACCTCTTGGAATAGAGGGTAATATAGTGGTAATAATAACAGGACCCCTGACCAAGGAGACAAAGAGAACAATGATTCAAACCCAAGAGGAAACTATAGAGAGAGAAGACCCTTCAATAGGCGAAGAACAAACATAGGAAGAGGCAATGGACCACTAAGGTGTTACTATTGTAATCAGTTGGGACACCATGCAGGGAGGTGCCCTGATAAGAGGAACAATAACAACCAAGGAGAAAGGAGAGAACAACTCATTGAAGAGGACAAGAAAGAGGACAATACAAGGGACTTAGAACAAGAGGAAGGAAAATTCTTGATGATGATACAAGTCTTCCTCCAAGTTCCACAAAGCCAAGAACCTCCTCAAAGAAAGAACCTCTTTAGGACAAAGATCAAATGCAATGGGAAGGTATGTAACTTACTTATTGATTCTGTCTCTACTAAGAATTTAGTGTCTTGTGAAATGGTGCAAAAACTAAATCTTCATAAGCCCCACCCTTTTCCTTACCATGTGTCTTGGCTAACAAAAGGTCAGCAAACTTTAGTCACTGAACAAGCATGGATAGAGTTTTCAATAGTAGATTTTAAAGATAAATTTATTTGTGATACTATTGAAATGGATACATCCCACATCCTTCTAGGCAGGCCTTGGAAGTATGATGTTGATTCCACACACCATTGTAGGAAAAATACCTACTCTATCACCAAGGATGGGAAAAAAATTCACCATGAAACCCCTTCTTGATAACAAGACTGAGAAAGAACCAATTGTCATAACCATGGGGAAGAAAGAAATGTTAAAAGTTTTGAAAGAATCTGAAACTGAAGCCTATGTCTTAATCTCCAAGCCTAAGGATAATGTAAGGTCTATTAGTGATGATCCTATACCAAATGAAGTTCAGAAGTTACTCACAAAATATAGTGTTTTCACTGCTAGTGACCTACCCACAACCCTCCCTCCCTTGAGAGATATTAGTCATCAAATTGACTTAATACCTGGCTCCTCTTTGCCAAACAAAGCCCCATACAAAATGACACCAGTGCAGCATGCAGAGATTGCAAGGAAAGTGAATGAACTATTAGAAAAGGGACTCATCCAAAAGAGTCTCATTCCATGTGTTTTCCCATCAATTTTGGCCCCCAAAAATTATGGAAAATGGAGATTGTGCACTGACAGCAGGGCCCTAAACAAAATAAAAATAAGATATAGGTTCCCCATTCCAGGAATGGAAGATATTTTGGACCAATTAGGCACTGCTTGTTACTTTACCAAGCTTGACTTAAAATCAGGCTACCATCAAATCAGAATTAAACCAGGAGATGAGTGGAAGACAAAATTTAAAACAACTGAGGGATTGTTTGAGTGGCTTGTTATGCCATTTGGCTTGAGTAATGCTCCTAGTACATTCATGAGGCTCATGAATGATATTTTTATTGATTTTATTGGCAAGTTTGTGGTCATCTACTTGGATGACATTCTAATTTTTAGTCATAGCAGAGAGGAACACCTTGAACATGTGGAATAAGTTTTGAAGAGACTTCATCAGCACAAGTTAGAGATTAACTTGGAAAAGTGTATGTACATGAAGAAGGAACTTCTCTTCTTAGGTTTTGTCATCTCCCAAGGAACTCTCAAAATGGATCCAGAGAAGGTTGCAGCAATAGTCAACTAGCCTCCACCAAAGAACCAAGGTGATGTTAGAAGTTTTCATGGTTTAGCAACTTTTTATAGAAAGTTTATAAAGAATCTTAGCCATATGTGTGCTCCTATGTTGGACACAATAAAAGGTGGAAAAAAGACTAGATTTGAGTGGACTAAGGAAGCAGCAGATGCTTTCTAATATCTCAAAAATAGAGTGGCACAATACCCAATCCTAGTACTCCCTGACTTCAACAAGGTATTCACAGTTGAAACAGATGCAAGAAACTTGGCCATAGGTGTAGTATTGAGCCAAGAAGGTAAAGCCATAGCCTTTTTCTCAGAAAAATTAAATGATGCCAAGAAGAGGTATTCCACTTATGATTTAGAACTTTATGTAATGGTGCAAGCTTTGAAAAAATGGAGACACTATCTACTCCCTAAGGAATTCATTTTTTATATTGATAACCATGCTTTAAGTTTTCTAAACAGTCAGGAGAAGCTTGGAGTCAAACACATCAAATGGATGGAGCAGTTGCAAGCATATACCTTCAACATAAAGCATAAAAAAGGAGTGGCAAACAAAGTGGTTGATGCCCTAAGTAGGAGGATTGGATTAGTTGAGGAAGTTCAACTTCACAGTGTAGGTATTGACTCCCTAAAACACCTATATGCTGATGATCCAGAATTTGTAGAAGTTTTTGAGGTATGCACACAAATGGTGGGTAAATACCATACTGATTTTTCTAATTTTTTGATTCAGAATGGACTCTTGTTTAAAGGAGCCCAATTTTGCATTCCTAAATGTTCCATGAGAACAAATATCATCAAAGAGAAACATTGTGGTGGCTTAAGAGGATATTTTGGAATAGTTAAGACCACTGAATTAGTCAAAAAGAGTTATTTTTGGCCAAAGATGGGAAATGAAATCAAGAAATTTGTTGAGTCTTGTACTATTTGCCAGCAAGAAAAGGGTGTATCCACTAACCAAGGATTGTATCAACCCCTACCAATTCCCTCTAGGTCATGGGAATCAATTTCAATGGACTTTATCATGGGTTTGCCAAGGACAAAGTAGGGTTATGATAGCGTTTTTGTAATTGTGGAGAGGTTTAGTAAAATGGTGCACTTTGTTCCTTGAAAGAGCACAAATGATGCCTCTCATATAGCACATCTATTCTTTAAAGAATTTGTTAGGATACATGGTCTTCTACAAACAATAGTGTCTGATAGAGATGTGAAATTTTAGGGTCACTTTTGGAGGACACTCTTCAAGAAGTTGGGGACAAATATGACTTATAGTTCAGCATACCACCCACAAAAAGATGGGAAAATGGAGGTGGTAAATAGGTCTCTTGGAAACCTCTTGAGATGCTTAACCAAAAAATACACCCAAAGTTGGGATATGATCTTGCCTCAAGTAGAATTTGCATTCAATGACTCCATGAACAAATCCACTGGAAAGACTCCATTTCAAATAGTGTATGGACTGCATCCCAAAGGTCCATTGGATTTAGTAGAGTTTCCATCTGATTTCAGAGTTAGTGCACAAGGAGGGGAGTTAACCAAACTAATCTCTAAAGTGCAGACAGAAGTGAAAGAATCACTACAACAATCCACCATGAAGTATAAAACACAAGCAGACAAGAGGAGAAGAGAAGTTCATTTCAAAGTTGGAGACAAGGTATGGGCATACCTGAGAAAGGAGAGACTCCCTAAAGGCAAATATTCAAAGCTACACATGAAAAAGATTGGACCTTGCACAATCCTCGCCAAGATGGGTGAAAATGCATATGAGATTTCTTTGCCCCCTACTTTAATGATTTCTCCTATTTTTAATATTGCAGACCTCGATCCTTATAGGTGTGTTGCAGACATTGTAAATGTGCAGGGATCACAAGTTGAAGATGGTGGAGACTATGTGACAGATCTCCCACCAAGCAAGCCAGTGGAGTTAGACACCATTCTAGAAACCAAAGTTTTGAAGCACACAAGAAAGAAAAAGTACATGAAGTACTTAGTAAAATGGAAATGACTCCCTCCAATAGATGCTACCTAGATGACAAAGGACCAGATCCAACAACATGGAACTCCTATTGACCAGCTATCCTCAAGTGGGAACTTGAGTTCAAATCTCATGGGGAGCATGGTGCAGGAGTACCCTAACTGAACCAAGTGTTCCAATGGAACCTAATGGTTCCTTCAAGGTACTAAGAGGCCTTTAGTGATATTTAGATATTGGGTTAATCACTGGATCAGCTTGTAAGGCCATAGTTCCAAGTTTGGCACCTTATGAGCCATTGGTCAACTATGAGTCATTAATGATCCAAAACCCTAGGAATAGTTTATTTTTGATTTTTTAATGTTTGGATCCACCAGGGATCACAAAATTAACATCATGACCAAGTTTGGTCACTAGATTTGCAAAATTGCAAAAAATGTAAAAGTTGCTCAAAAGTTTTCAAGCAACTTTTGAGCAAACTTAACAACTTTTTTAAAAACAACTCCCAAACGGTCAAAATAGTTCAAAATTGTCATGTAACCATTGGGAGTGCCTAAAAAATCCCTTTTAGGTGGGTGGTAGGCTAATGATGTAATTTGGCATTTTGAAATTAATAAAATAACCATTTTTCTTGCATTTTCTGAGAAATAGTCATTGTGTACAGTCGGGTACAGATAGGGAGACATGAAAGTCTAACACCAAGGGTTATTTATTTGAATATTATTCCATTTGGTTTTGGTCTCATGTGTTGATTATTTTTGGTTTGAAAGTTATAGAATTTACAAATTTACTGCCTAGATTATAGGCCCTAAATCAGGGTTTCTAAGTAAATCTAGTGTATCTCCACTTTCCACTATGGGAATTCAATGAACCTTGGTAGAAAGCTTGTTCATATGATACTCTTTGATATTATTCAAGATAGGTTCTTAAAGTTGCAGAGAAATGGCAATGAAGTGATGCCCTAGGTGTATATCCTCATGTATGCACCTATCCAAAATTAGGACAGAAGTCATAACTTTTGTTTGGGGATTGGCCAGAAGCCCTAAGTTGGAGGAAGAGACCTTTACACACACCCTCACATGACCCAATCATTATTTTTGGCATTGGATGCATCTAAAAGACACTTGTAGTGTAAATGAAGGCCTAATTAGGGCTAATTGGTGGAGCAATTTGGTGTGTCATCATGTCTTCTTCTCTTTTCCAAGTTCTAGGGCTTGATTCCAAAGTCCTAGGCCATAAAGGGTGTCTGAATCCCCAACCAGTTCATAGGGTTATGTGGAAGAATCTCATTTGAGATCACTTTTCCCTCTGAAAAAGGCTACAAGCATAGTCTTGGGTTTGTGAAGCAACCATGGCATGTGGATTGCATTTGAGTGAAAGAAAAATTGGAACTATTCAATAGGGACCTAAATAGACCATACCTACAAGAATAGGTCACCCCTATTCCTATGTGTCACTTTGGGGGTATCATTGTGAATTAGGGTCATTTGCTTGTGAGACCAACCTTGGTTGTTGGTGTTGAAGGATTGGTGAAACCTAGTGATTAGGTTACCCTTGGGGTTATGGGGTTTTAATAGCCTTAACCAAGTCATTCTTCCACACTTGTGATAAGTGTTAAGCATTTTGGCCTTGAAAGTTGGTGATCTAGGGTACTCTGCCTATTTGGGACATTTGACAAGCTTCCAGTTGCCCACTTTGCATCACCCTCCCCCTCAACAAAAAAATCTCTTTTTCTTGTAGGTACAAGTTTAGGATTGAAGATTTAAGCTCAGATATGGATACCCTTTTCAGCCAACTATCGGGATCTGCGAATAGTTTTCTATCAAACCTGTGCAGGTCAGGGTCGAGATTATTTGGTCAGGGGTGAGATTAGTGGGTCAAGGTTAACCTTTTTCATAAGACAGTGTCGGATTGGAAAAATATTTCTAGGTTTTGTCTGTCTCTACGTTTTTGTTCCAGATCATACTTCAGATTTTCCAAAAACATAGTACAGACCTCAGAAAATAGCATTCTTCAGATCTGCAATTCTTTAAGGTTGGTACTTCCTCTAATCCTTTTCAATTATTGCAATATATCATATCTCTTTAATAATAAAATAGAATTTAAGATCTTCTTCCTTACTCTCATTTCCAAATGGTTGATTCATTTGTGCATTGATCCTTCTTTTGGGTTAATCAATTTGGATCTTTCATTTGTGCATTTGGGGATAAAAGAGGAAAATCTTATCTTCCTTCCCCCTACATGCTTAATCACATTACAATATCACATTCAAAATTATAATTAAATGTAAAGGTTAAATAAATACAACACAAACATTCAAATAATCAATCACCAAAACATTAAACAATTTTCCCCCTTCACATTTTGGTGAAACCGCGATAGACAACTCTTTCTTTTTGGTGTTAGATTTACATGTTTATGCTAGATCTTGCATGTTATTTCAATTAAATTCAAAATTAATAAATCAAAATCTTGTGTTAGTTCATTGCATTGCATTGGTGTATGAGCTTTACCACTTCTAGTTCTACTTATAGTATCCCAGTTAGAAGAAGTCGTAGACTTATGGGTTCCTTTGATCCAGAGTCTTCCTCTCCTTTCCTTAAGATCCCGGATGATTTTTTGATAACTCATGATTCCAATCCTTCTATGGAGCATAACTTTTCTCACTCATCTCATGATGAGGATGATGCCTTAAGAGTTCCTCCTGAACAAGTGCAAAAACTCTCAATTGAACTTGATAAAATGAGAAATTGGCTTATCTAAGAAAACCATAATCAAGATTCTATCCAAGCTATAAAGGCTCTTAAGAAAGTCCTCCGTGATAATGATCAAGGTTTTAACTTATTGCGTGGTCTTACTCATCTTGTGCATTCAAATGTTAAACCTTTTAGCTCAAGAGGCTCAAGAGTTAGGATATACACCTCTTGTCACTAGTGAGACACCTTCTTATGTTCCTTACCTAGCATTCCTACTTATACTCCTCCTTTGATGACTACATCTCTCCCAATTTCATTTATTCCTTTGAGTGCTCCTCTGGTATCTCTATCTACCTCACAACCTTCATATCATAGTGTACCTTTTACTTATTCTAATCCTCTTCCAACTGTGGTTCCTAATGTTCCACCGGATGTGTCTTCTATTCCGGCTGCTTCCTACACTTTTCCTAGTGTTCCTAACATTTATATGCCACCTGTTTCCTCTAATGATTCCACAACTATTAGTTTGGATAAAACTGTGTCATCTTTACAGCAACAAATTGCATCCTTAACCCAATCCAAGTTTAGCATTCCTACATGTGACATGGGTAGTCCTTTATCCTTAGACATCATTCATGCTACTATCCCTCAACAAGCCGATATGCCTCGTCTTGAGAATTACAATGGTAAATGTGATCCTGTCACTCATGTTAAAACATTTCAAATCCTTTGTAGTGACTATGCTCATGACCATAGGATTTTAGCTAAATTCTTTGCTGGAACTTTTCGTGATAAGGCTTTTCAATGGTATTGTTCTTTACCTCCTTATTCAATCGATTATTTTCCTAAACTTGCTAATACCTTTATCCAACAATTTCAAAATAACATTGGTCCACAAGTTTCCTTAACTGATTTAATGCATTGTAAACAAAATATTAAGGAAAAATTGACTGATTTCATTGGTAGATTTAAGCATTTGTATGCTCACATTTCTTATCATGTTCTTGATATTGATATTCAACACATGTTTATTTCAAATTTACAAAAGGATATTAGAGATAAGATTCTACTTACTAAATTTACCTCTTTTCAACAACTATGTGGAGCACTTCACCATTATCAGTTACAAGTGAGTCAATTTGAGAGCAACACTCCAATGGCTCATGTTCCCATTGATAAGAGTGGAAATGCTCCTAATCCTAATAAGTTTCAGAAACCTAAAAATTATGTCAAGATTAATAAACAGATGAATGTGCTTGCTGATAAAGTTGTTGTTACATCTAATAATGTCACTTATGCATCCACTGCTTTCCATATGAATCATACGTTTACTCGTCTCTCTTAAACTTTGCATTCTATAATGAGTAGGTTGTTAAGTGCTAATATGATTACCTTGCCTCCTATTCGACCTCTTCTCCCTACCACAATAGCATCCAAATCCTTTGATTCTAAATCTTTTTGTCAATACCATCGCCAGAATGGCCATGATACTGAAAAATGTTACTCTCTAAAGCATAAAATTCAAGATTTAATTGATTCTAAAGCTTTGTCTGTTGATAATTTTGACGGTAGTGGGAATAAATATGTTTCTCCCCCTAATCAAAACCTTCAAATCTATACAAATCCTTTACCTTCACATTATACTAATACTATAGCTCAACCATCTTCTGTGGATATTACTTACGGTTCAAAGATGGATGATCTTAATCACATTATTAATCATGTGGAGTGTGTTGTTTCATCCCAACCTATTGTTCAAGATCCTTCACCTCTACTTCAACTTCTAGTTCCACCTAAACCTCAAAAACAAACTTAGGATAAGCAACCCAGGGAACTTTTAATCACCTTTGATGATTCTGAAATGATTAAAGCTCCTGATGGTCCCCTTTATTGTTGGAATTATATAGGAATGATGTACTATGAGGGGAGGGGTGAATCAGTACCTCTAAGACTTTTCTTGGTTAGCCCATTAACCCTTAATCCTTAGTTTGTAAATTATCTTATCTAACTGTTCATCTTTCTTTATGCATATGCAATCATATCATAAGTTTTTTTAGTATGTAACCATAACAGAAACATTCATAAAAATAGATAACACATAACACAAGATATGATATCACAGTAAAATCCTATTAGGAAGTAAAAACTGCGGTGGGGATTGTTACCCATGAGACTTCACTATCTACAGATAATAAGGGGCCGGTTAAGGCTTACAATTGGTCACTTCTGATGACCTACCCTATTAGGAGTATTACAGTGGAGACCTGTTAAGATCTACTTCATTTGAAGCTTTAGCAACCCTGTTAAGTGTGCACTCTGTTAAGAGATTTGTAAAGAACTGTTAAGTCCACCTTCTACAAAAGGATTTTAGATGTGATGCACTTGTTAGAATGCAACTACATAAGTCTTTGATCTGATGATGTATGCAATCTTTAATTGTAGATAACATATCCAATTAAGCTTCATACATATTGACAATCATCCTTCCATGATTGAATAATACCTTTATCTACTCGTCGGTAGCCTCTGTGTGTTCTTGATAACTGATGTGATCTGTTTCTAAACTTTGCATGAATTCTGCCTTCTGCTCCTTAGATGCTCTTCATGGCTATCAACAATAATGAATTCATAACTGACAATTGAGTTGAACATCTATTTATACTAGATTGAGGTTCAATTCTTGATTCATGCATCACAAGTTAACTCTAGATCCAAGGTTTACAACTTGACCTTGATCTGCAGTTAGATATGTTTTAGATCCATTAGGATTCATTAAAACATTTACATAAAGCTTGCTTTACCCTCAAGTTATGATTTAAAACAAAATAAAACTCTATAAATAGATTTACATTGCTTTATCCATCGTGTAAAAATCAGATCCACAATTTGTGGGTTCTCTAACTAACTGTCAATTCTAACTGTCGATTTTCTTGGTCGTCGGTGTTCCTTTCTTGAACTTGTCATCGGGTATGCCTTTTCTGTTCTTGTCTGGTTAGTTCTCAAAATTGTATCACCGGTGATGCTTGTGGTCACCGGTGATGCTTGTCACTTTCATACTTAGCATTTTGCATGACCTCTATGTTCTGTCGGGTATGCTCGTTGTTCGCCGGTAATGCTTGTAGTCTGCTGGTGATCTCTGTTGATGTTTTTCACTAAGTGTACTAATGGAAAAATAATGTAATCAATCTCCCCCTTTGACATTAGTATCAAAAACATGATATGTGCAACATACTGAGTGTATTAGTATGTACACCTGTGTATACTCCTTCCTTAGTCATTTGAATGACTCCCCCTTTGTATATGCCGATAAGTGTAAGTAAGTATATATACATATCCTTATGTACTTTTCTTTTCCTCTTTTTTTTATATATATATTGTACATAACTATATAAATTTCCTTTCCTCCTTTTTTGATTCTAAAGGCAAAGGTACTTACAGCTTTTCAAAAAGGAGGGAATGTGAGGAATTGATTTCCTCCATCATCTTTTCCCATTTCTCCATTAGCAGTTCTAGAGCCATGTGGTCTAGTGAAATCCTTACATGTATATCATAGATGCTTTCTACTACAGACATCTTGGGGGTTGCTATAAGATTGCTTGCATCAAAAATATGTTGGTGTAAAATGGTAAGATTAGATAGAATATGTGCCTGCAGTTCGGTAATCTCACCTTTGAGTTGTGTTTTAGCATCCCATATTTCTTTCCTTAGTTTATTCACCTCTATGACCGTGTCATGATGTGCCTTTATACTATCAGCATGTGAGGTTAGGCTTTATGCACTGGTTGTGACATTTGAATCTATTTCTGCCAGTTTGTCACTATTTTCTTTTAAAAATTTCTCAAGTGTGCACATCTTTTGAACTAAGGTGATTGCTTCAGTAATCATTGGCTCTAATTCATCAGTGAGGGTAGAGAGCTTTACCTTATTCAATGCCACTTCTTGGCTAATTTTATCAATTAGCTTGTACTAATATTTCTTTTCTACTTGTTCTTCCATAGCCTACTCTACATCTATACATTGCTTTGTGATGGTGTCGGTAAGAACAGCAATTTGTTCCTTTACTGTAGCATTTGCTTCAAGTTTAACTTCAGGAACAAGTTGTTGGAGTATCTCTTTTGCTTTGTCAAGTGCCAATGTTTCCCTATGCTCTTGTATCATTTTCTTTTGTATGGCTTTTCTCTGACATAGCACTCCAAACTCTTGAAATTTGTCACTGTCCAAAGTGGTAATATCCCAGTTTGGAACTTCAATTAATTCGTCCAGTGTGATAGCCACGATGTCTTTCTTTATTGTTTTCTTTTTCTTCTTCTTTTCCTGGGTGGAAGATTGATGTATGACCATCTATAAAGCGTGAGATTGGGTTGAATTGGTGGGTGAGGGTCTAGAAGATGAGACTTCCTTTTGTATTTTTTTTGAATCCACAGGCCGGTTTGGTGAAGAAGTCTCCTAATGTGCCTTGGGTGTATTAACAGATGTATCTTCTTTAAATTTGATACCTTCATCCTTCTTGTCTCCTTCACTTTTATCTTTTTCTTCAACCTGTCTCAATGTATCATCTATTTTTTTATCTACCTCTTTGTTTTGATCTTTTGATACATCTTGCTGATCATCGGTTGCATCTTTCATTTCTGTATCTGTATCCTTGGGAGTGTTGGATGCAACGTTGTTTTAATTTGTACCCATATCCATGGGTATATCATCATCTTTCTTAGATGATTTATCCTGACTAGATTGAATATCAATAGCATCTATTAATATGTTCATGTTTGTCGATGTATTGACTGTTGCATTGTCAATAGTTGTGTCTTGTTCGTCGGTTTTGGTCTTTGCAGCATTGATGTCTTCATCTTTTTGAACTTCTACTACAGGGTCTTGTCCAGTAATGGTATTGACAACATTGTCTAACCATGTTTCATCATTTATATCAACATCTAAGTTACCTTTTATTGACAATTCTTCTTTGGTAACTTCTTCATCCTCTAAGCTGATGTGGATGGGGCTTGCTGGTACTTGATCATCTTCACCATCTTTTGACTAGTCTTCATCTATAATATCAGTCTATTTTTGGCTTGTGATCTGTACCTCTTCACTATCTAACTCAACTATTGAGTTATCACGTTTGGTGGTAGGTCCCTTTTCCTGACTGCTCTCCTCATCAGGATTGAGTATCTCACTCCATATTTTATGAGCGTCTTGTTCTAGCTCTATAAGTTTCTCTTTAAGAAATTTATAAGCTCTCAATTTTGGTGAGAATATTTTTACATATTTATCCATGAATTCATTTATTTCTTCTTTCTTTGATTCAGGAGGCATAAGAGAGAATAGTACTCTTTCTCTAATCCTCTTCTCTTCATGGAGTGCAAAAGTGAATCTAGAAGATATTCTACCTAATAGTTCTTGTGGAACATCACGTGTAGTGAATTGCAGTGGGACATAATAGTGTTTGCACAACTTAGAAATAAGTGCATCTTCAATCTTATTCTATTCTACAGTGTCCCATCTTAACCATTTCCTAATCTTAGGATGTCCAACAGATGCAGCTTCAGAAATATACTTACATATTTCATCAATGTCTTATGTGGGTGATGTAACCTTTATTATTTCCTTTGCTTGTTTCATAGTATCAAGTTCATCCATTGCTGAGTCCTCTAAGTCCTCATTTGATTGAACAAATTTTCTCCTTTTGGCAGGTGCCTTGACTAGTTGTTTTCCCTTTGGTGTGACAGGTTTCCTTTTATATACCTTTCCTTTCACCATGGGAGAAGGAGTTGCATCTTTTTCTGTTTGACTCCTTGTCCTAGACTTCTTAAGTGGAGGAGGAGGTGGTGAATCAGACTTCTCTTCCTCTGATTCTTGTTGCTCTATTTTATCATCGATGGGAAGCTGATCCTTAGTGATTTCCTCCTTACCTTGTTGTTCCTCCTCACCTTCTTCTTCTTCTTCTCCTTCAGAAGATATTTTCAAGTTCTTTTTCAGATTCTTCACCATTCTTTTTTACTATTTTACAGCCTTCTTGACAACAAGATTTGTTTTAATCTTCTGTTTGGCTTCCTCATAGGTACCAAGTCTCAGTTGTTTGTTGTCTACTGGTTCATTTAATAGTGCTTGAATGCATTCATTTGCTAATCCTTTTTTGATTTCATATTCCAATTTTGAAAGCCATAATTTCCTTGGAACTACTGCTTGTATGTATGTGAAATCTGTATCCACCATGAAACATATTTCTTCTCGGTGTTCCTCTATCAAACTCTCATAAATTCTGCTTCTTTCTTATAGCATTTCCTTAATGGTTTTGAAATATTCATGCATTACATTATCAAAATTTGTACCAAGTGATTCTATGAATTCACCTATCTGAATGGTTATGGGTCTGCTTGTGTCCCATGTAACTTTTCCAATGGAAGGAAAGTATTCTTCAAAATAAAAGAATATGCTCATTATGAGGGAACCAAACTTACATGTGTTTGTTCTTGAAGACCTTATTATGCACATGTTCTCCTCAAATTGATTTAGTAGGATCTCTGCCAGATCTATCTTCTTCCCCTATTTGATAATCTTGTATGATGTGCTCATAGCAGTGCTAGATATGCTATTCATTTGGCTTTCTTGGAATATCTTGTATCCAACAACACATGCTCCAAACTTCAGCTCTACGTCGGTAATGGTGTTAACCTTCAGTTCCCTTTTATCTGATTTAGCACCAGTTAGTCTTTCAACTTCTGCTAGAGATGGGTGTTTGTGAGCCTCTGGCTTATCGGTTGTAGGATAACCAGTAACCACATGAATAACATCCTTTGTTATTGCTTTTGTCTTGTTTAGCCATAGAGTATTGTCGTGAACTCTGCTAAGAATTATCTTTATCCATTCCATTTTAAAAACCTTGGGAAAATGCAGTGCATTTGTGAGTCCCTTTACTTCCAAGTGTTTATGCTCTTCTTTGAGCTTTCCAGCATCATCACATAGTGCCCTATAGGCATTATCTAGGTCTAGATCTCCTATCTCTGAGATTTTGCAGTGAATGTAGGACCTTACATCCTCTACCAGTGAATGCTTTGGAATCGTCAGGTTGTGAAGCTATTTTAGGGTGTAGCTTGTATTTTAGTTCAGCACACGTGCCTCTGCTGACAAGATTGAAGGTTTTCTTCTTATCCTCCTTAATTTTCTCTACTCTAGAAGTTGATGCCATCTTGTTTGCAATTTAGGGCTTTTCATAAATAATAACAGTGCAATCGGTGAGTATGATTACTTACGAATTCTCTGTGATTGCCTGTGAATGTGAATGCCTCATGTCACAATGATTTTTGCTAGGTCACTTTCCAATCTTCTCTTAAATCACTCTGCTCTGCTCAAAAATTGTGGGTGCAAAAATGAGTTTAACCGTCAGGCTTTTATAACGTCTTTGTAACCTAAGTTGTCATTAATGCTTACCAACTCATCAGTTTATGAAGACTAATTTCACCGGTAAAGACATTCATAACATCTCTGGTGTTTGTGCCAAGCCCTGAGGTAGCTAGCGGTTTTGGATAATTCACCGATGCTCGTCGGTGAGGTTGCGAAGACAAATTTTGTTGATTCAACATTCACCAATATTTGTCAGTTTACACTTAGCTTGTGTAATGACCGATACATTCTGGTAAGTAATGCTAACTTTCCTGTGTGTGTTCACCGATGTAAATTGTGCCCAATAACCGATGGTTTCTTTTCAATAGTTTAGCAAATAACAATATATTGCATCTTTATTCATGCTAATATTACAATATGAACTATGTATAATGGAACTGATGCATAGTAAAGCTTGTTATAATGCAGTTCCATACTTATGCAATCTAGTTAGATGTAGTGATGTCACTAGATCCATTGGATGGGGTGTCACCATTTTCTTTGCTTGTTCCAGCACCTTCAGTGTTTGTGGCTTTTACCCACATCTTGTTTCTCATTCTTTTGATGTCATCAATGGTATTTCCATTGGGATGTGTATTTTTTTCTGTCAGCCGGTCTTTGCAATCTTTTATCACATGTCCAACCTTATGACAATGTAAACATGCCATACCTGGATTGGTCCAACCTCTTCACCTTCTGGTCCATTTTCTCATACAGTTGGTAGCAATGTGACCATACCTTCTGCATGCTATGCAATTTACCCATGTGTTATAATCCCAAACATATGAGTTACCTACTCTTGTTGGTTTGTAGCTTTTATCAGTTTCCTTTGGTATCCATGCCTTGTTCTTTTTCCACCATTCCTTATGTGTATGCCCATTCATCTTGCATGTAGGACAGTATTTGTCCATATAGGTTTTTCTCTTTGGATTTATCACTTTAAATCTGCACTCATGTGATTTTTGTCCTTTCTTTTGACATTTATAACAATTACCAATAAAAGTAGATTGTGCTTGAGAAATACCTTTCATTTTTCTTATGCAGATGTTTGAGGTGTGGTCTAGTTTTCCATAGTGATTGCATGACAGCTACTTGGATCTTGGGGTTGTGAAAGCATTCCTCTGATATGGTTGATTAGAAGATTCACCATTCTCGTTGTACCCTATTCCTGTATAGTTGTTGACTCTTCTTTGTCCATCAAGAAAATCATCCATCCTTTTGTTGCTATCCTCAGCCTTTTTAATTAATTCATTGTGTTGATTTTGGACTTTGATTTCATGCTTCAATTTTTCATTCTCTTCTCTTAGCTCACCAATGATCTGTAGTCTTTCAATGAGTTATGTATTTAATCTGTTTTCTTCTTGACTCATAAGAATTATCTGGTTTGTAACCTCATGGTGATGCTCAGTGAGTCTTTGAATCTCTGATTCTTTTTCTTGTAGCTTCTCTATAATTTTCCTCCTATCATCAATGGCTAGAGATCTTTCATTTTCAGCTTTTCTTGTATCATTCATGACATCAATCATTTTCACCATTTGAGTCTCTTGACCAATTTGCAACATCTTGATTTGATCTTTCAGATGTAGATTGATATCTTGTATACTTATAATTTCTTCAACTGATGTGTCTGAAGATTTGCTTATTGATGATTCTGTTGTTTCAAAGTAATCTATTATTTCCAATTCTTTGTAGTCTTTCTCATTCAGCTGGGTTGCCATAATCTTTCTTTCATCAAAAAAATTTCTCAGTTTTGTTCTCGCCTCCTTATATTGCTCATAATTTATTTACATTTGTAACTACTCCTTCTCAATAGTCATGTCTAGTCTGAACTTGTCCATTGCTCTGATCTTTTCTCTCAAGTCTTTAAGCTTTTCAAGAGAGAGACTTAGCTCTAATACCAGTTGTTGGAATTATATAGGAATGATGTACTAAGAGGGGAGGGGTGAATCAGTACCTCTAAAACTTTTCTTATCTAGCCCATTAACCCTTAATCATTAGTTTGTAAATTATCTTATCTAACTGTTCATCTTTCTTTATGCATATGCAATCATATCATAAGTTCTTTTAGTATGTAACCATAATAGAAACATTCATGAAAATAGATAACACATAACACAAGATATGATATCATAGAAAACTCTTGTTAGGAAGTAAAAACTACAGTGGGGATTGTTACCCACAAGACTTCACTATCTGCAGATAAGAAGGGGCCAGTTAAGGCTTACAATTGGTCACTTCTAATGACCTGCCCTGTTAGGAGTATTACAGTGGAGACCTGTTAAGATCTACTTCATTTGAAGCTTTATCGACCCTGTTAAGTGTGCACTCTATTAAGAGATTTGTAAAGAACGGTTACGTCCACCTTCTACAAAAGGATTTTAGATGTGATGCACTTGTTAGAATGCAACTACATAAGTCTTTGATCTGATGATGTATGCAATCTTTAATTGTAGATAACAGATCCAATTAATCTTCATACATATTGGTAATCATCCTTCCTTGATTGAATAATACCTTTATCTACTCGTCAGTAGCCTTTGTGTGTTCTTGATAACTAATGTGATCTATTTCTGAACTTTGCATGAATTCTACCTTCTGCTCCTTAAATGCTCTTCGTGGCTATCAACAATAATGAATTCATAACTCACAATTAAGTTGAACATCTATTTATACTAGATTGAGGTTCGATTCTTGATTCATGCATCGCAAGTTAACTCTAGATCCAAGGTTTACAACTTGACCTTGATCAGTAGTTAGATATGTTTTAGATTTGTTAGGATGCATTAAAACATTTACATAAAGCTTTCTTTACCCTCAAGTTATGATTTAAAACAAAATAAAACTCTATAAATAGATTTACATTGCTTTATCCATTGTGTAAAAATCAGATCCACAATTTGCGGGTTCTCTAACTGACCGTCGGTTCTGACTGTCGATTTTCTTGGTCATTGGTGTTCCTTTCTTGAACTTGTCGTCGGGTATGCTTTTTCTATTCCTGTCGGGTTAGTTCTCAAAATTGTGTCATCAGTGATGCTTTTGGTTGCCAATGATGCTTTTCACTTTCATACTTAGCATTTTTCATGACCTCTGTGTTCTGTCGGGTATGCTTGATGTTCGCCGGTAATGCTTGTAGTCTGTCAGTGATCTCTGTCAATGTTTTTCACTAAGTGTACTAATGGAAAACTAATGTCATCATTTATATCTATGCTAGGATTGCTAAGATACCTACTCGTGGTTTTCTTGTTGATCCCACATCTTGAATAAATGTAATTACTGAGGAAAATATTTTTATAAAAAACTTACAATGTAATTTCTATGATCCATCTGATACATGGATCCAAACTTGTAATGGTTTTTTTTATCCTGCACTTGGTTCTATCAACTTACTGGTGGAACTTTGTCATAAATTTGTAGATACTACCTTCATTGTTATTCCTACTTCTGATCAATTTCAAATCAAATTTGGTTTACCTTGGATATCTGCTATGCATGCTATCTCTTCTCCTATTCATAAATGTATTAAGTTCATTCATAATGGAGAAGTCAAAATAATTAATCATAGTTTGTATCAACCTTCTGGGCCTAGAGATTGTGCTACTCTTGATTTCTTTTTGCCTTCATTACCTAACTCATGTCCTCCTCACCCTGATCATCTCTTTTGCTCATACCAAGCTTACAAACATCAAAAAATTATTGAGTTAAGCATGCCTTGGATAGATCTCAACCGTGGCCTTTTTCCTACTCCTTCCATACCTCCTTTAGCCAGTACTTCTAATTCTATTAGTAAAACTTCTACTATTTCATTACAACCCATTGATAATCCTCCTATAGAACTTATGAAGGAATCTGTTGGTATTCCTCCTAGTTCTCAAAATATGGTAAGAAAAGCAAAATGCAACAAATCTTCTAATGAACGTCATAAGAAGCGTAGAGCTAATGTTGGGGCCTGTGCTTCTCTTCTTCAAAACTCTTTACCTACTTTTGACCAACCTATGCCTGATGTGTCGAAAGAAGTCAATATTCAAAATGATGTTAAGATGAACGATTGTGATGATCCTATTTGCATCTTAGCTGCCATTTCAATTAATCTTGATGAGGAGGATACTTTAGATGATCTTAATGATCTTAGTGATGAATATAAGAGCATTGACCTTGACACTAACTTACCTAATGTGCTTTCAACTTAGTTAACAATTGCACCTAGTATTGAGCAACGTAATTCTCAAGAGGATCCTTGTTTGGAATTGGCTATCATTCCTATTGTATTGGATATAGTCCCTCTTGTGAGTTGTCCACCTTCCCTACATGATATAAACCAAGATAGGGAGAGTTGGAGATGCGCGTGATTGGCCTATCCTTCATGGTATCCCTTTTGTGTTTGCATGTTGTATTGTGCTTCTTCCGTAATGTGTTTGCTAAATTTTTGTTAGATTATTTTATACGACCCTTGTTACTTCATTGGTGCAAGGTGATAAAAGACTCAAACCTGTTGTACAATTCCTCTATATATATCTTTATTCTTCTATAAGTTGTTTCTATGTTATGTTGTACTTGTGCTATTTTTCGTAAATGTTTCCCTTGTATAGTCTACTTGGATCTATGACATGGTAGCACTGATTCTTTTTGGTCTCTAGGTTGTGGTCCGAAAAGATTCTTCTTCGTAACTCTTAAGTTTTCTTTCCTCCATTGTGATTGTAGTTATACTTTATTTGGGGAATGATGTCAATTCATTTGCAATAAATATCATATCTGTATATGTACATGTTATCTTATGATCATACTAACCCCACAGTAGGTAGATCCTTTCTGTGTTCTTGTGTATTTTTATGTTTTATTTCCCTTGATTTGTCTTCATTTGGGGGATCTCATAGTGGAAATGTAATACATAGAGTTGTTTATGTTTGTGTTCAAGCCATTGATCCTGTTAAAGTGTTAACAATGACTTTAACGTGGCGGCATACACTCTACTCACATTTTTGCACACACACACAAGTTCAAAATATTTTCAAAACTTCAAATTTTTTCCCTTTATGGATTAAAAACTAATCCTTAAAGCATGGACATTTTATTTTACCTTTTTAGGATCTCTTGATCCCTCCAGTTTAAATTTACACAGATCTCTTGATCCCTCCAGTTTTTTTTAATCCCTTAAGGTCGGAAGGTGTCCTTAAGAATGGATCTCCCTAATGGGTTGACTAGTGAGTAGCCACATTCACTAGGTGGTTCAACTCCATCTTTCTAGTTATGTTGTTTACTTGTGTGGTTCACAATGAGATATAAGTTCTCATTGGGCAAGATAATCACACCCTCTCTCTCTCTTTCCTTAACTAGTGATGTCTCTCTTATTGTGATCTTAGGGTTGATAAAGACTTAAGTCCCTTGGGGGTTTGAGGATTTCTTTTTCCCTTTTTTATTCCAATAAGATTGTTTGTTCTTTATGATCTCCTTTACCAAGAGTGAGATGAACCTCCTTACAACAATATGGTGAGAATGCACGAAATAACAAAATATAGAGCAATAGCAGAACTCAGAATGAATCTATTGATCATGGGCCACTTCGAGGGGGTAACCTGCTTTGAGCAAGCTCAATACAATAAGTTCATTGGTGTCCATCAAAGGCCTCAACCTACTCTTATATACTAAGTACAATCTAGAAAAGTAATACTACCTATGCATGTGGGATAATAAAATATACTCACGGGATGACTTACAAAGCATATGCGTCCGACAACACCACACTAACAAAATAAATAGAAGGAACACACAGGTTCCTAACATCCCCTCTCTCTTAGAAAAAAGCTTTGTCCTCAAAGCTTAAGGTGTGGAGATTGTTGCTGAATCTGAAGAAGGGGTTCCCAGGTAGCATCCTTTGGTTGCATGCCATGCCACTGAATCAAGACCTCAGAGATGGAGCGAGAGCGAAGCTGACGAGTGCGTTGGTCAATGATTGCCACCGGCTCCAAAATAATGGATCCTTCCTTATCCATTTCAGGGAGAGTAGTTTGTTCTCTGACGTTGGTACCAAGAACTTGCTTTAGACAAGAAACATGAAATACTGGATGAATGCGGGAAGAAGGAGGAAGTTCCAGTTTATAAGCAACTGAACCAATCTTCTGCAGAACCTTATAAGGCCC
>MU224968.1:4255756-4273678 GCA_018584345.1 Thuja plicata
TGATCAAGTACTGGATAGCCCCATCCACATTAACTTGGAGGATGAAAAAGTTGCCAAAGAGGACCTCACAATTAAAGGTAACTTAGATATAGATATAAATGATGATTCATGGTTAGACAACATTGTCAACACCATTACAGGAAAAGACCTTGTAGCAGATATGCAAAAAGATGAAGATATCACTGCTACAAGGGTTAATACCGACGAACAGGACAAAGCTATTGACACTGCAACTGTCAATACGCCTACAAATATGAATATATTAATAGATGCTATCGATATATAGTCCAGCCAGGACAAATCATCCAAGAAATATGATGATATACCCAAGGATATGGGTACAGATGAAAATCAAGGTGCATCCAATACTCCAAAGGATACCGACACAAAAATGAAGGATGACACCGATGAGCAGAAAGATACATCAAAGGAACAACAGGAAGAGGCAGAGAAAACTATAGAGGATACCTCAAAGAAGGTTGTAGAGAAAGAAAAGAATGAGAAAGTAAAGAGAAATGAGGAATTAAAACAAAAGGAAGACTCATCTGTTGAAACACCCAAGGAATGTGAGGAGACATCTTCACCAAACCGGTTGGAGATTACATAATAGGTACAAAAGGATGCCTCATCCTCTAAACACTCACCAACTAAGTCAACCCAGTCTCGAGCCTTATGAATGGTATTACATCAATCTGCCACTGCCAACCAGCCAAAGAAGAAGAAGAAGAAAATAGTAAAGAAGGATATATTGGCTGTGACACTTGATGAAGTCATTGAAGTTCCAAACTGGGACATAACCACTTTGGACAGTGACAAGCTTCAAGAGTTTGGAGTACTCTATCAAAGGAAAGCCATACAGAAGAAGATGATCCAAACACATCGAGAAAACATGGCACTTGACAAGGCTAAAGAGATACTCCACCAACTGGTTCCTGAAGTGAAAATTGATGAAAATACTTTGGTCAAGGAATAAATTGTTGTTCTCACCGATGCTATTACAGAGCAAGGGATAGAGGCAGATCAAGCAATGGAAGAGCAAGTAGAAAAGAAATATCAATTCAAGTTAATTGATAAAATTAGCCAAGAAGTGGCACTGAACAAGGTAGAACTCTCAGAACTCAGTGATGAATTTGAGCCAATGATTGCTGAAGCAATCACCTTAGTTCAGAAAATGTGCACACTAGAGAAATATGGAAAAGAAAATAGTGACAAACTAGCAGAAATTGATTCAAATGTCACGAAGAGTGCACAAAGCCTAACCTCACATGTCGATAGCATAAAGGCACATCATGACATAGTCATTGAGGCAAATAGGCTAAGGAAGGAAATATGGGATGCTGAGACCCAATTCAGAGGTGAGATCATAGAACTCCTAGCTCATATCTTACCAAATCTCACAATACTTTAGCAACATATTTCAGAAGCTAGAAATATAATAGCAACCCCGGAGATGTCTATAATAGACAGCATCTATGATATTCATGTAACGATTTCACTAGATCACATGGCTCTAGAAATGCTAAAAGAAAAATGGGAGAAGATGATGGAGGAAGTCAAGGCCTCACATTCCCACCTTTTTGGAAAGTTGTAAGTACCTTTGTCCTTAGAATCAAAAAAGGAGGAAAGGCAATGTATATAGTTATGTACAATACAAATATCTGAACAATACATTTATCAGGTAACAAAAAGAAAAATATAAAGGATATATAAATATATACTTACACTTACTGGCACATATATAGGGGGAGTCATTCAAATGACTAAGGTGGAAGTATACACAGGTGTACACACTAATACCCTCAGTATGTTGCACATATCATGTTTTTGATACTAATGTCAAAGGGGGAGCTTGATGACATTATTTTTCCCTTAGTATACTCAGAGAAAAAATACAGACAATAAGCATTACTAGAAAATAGCAAGCATCACCGGTGAACCACAAGCAGTACCTGTAAAATGCAAGCATACCTGACAGAACAAAGATTTTTGAGAAAAATCTAAGTATAAAATTGACAAGCATCACCGGCGACACAATTTCCAGAACAACCTGACAGCAAAAAACAAGCATACCCAATGACATGTTCAAAGAATGGAACACCGACGACCAAGAACACCGACCGTCAGAACTGATAGTCAGAAAAGCCGCAAATTATGGATCTAATTTATACACGGAGGATAAAGCAAAGTTATTCTATTTTGTAGAATTGTTTTTTTTGTTTTTTATGGTCATGCAAGCTTTATGTAAATGCTTTAAAGCATCCTAATGGATCTAAAGCATATCTAACTACAGATGAAGATCAAGTTGTATATCTTGAATCTAGAGTTAACTTGCGAATGCATGAATCAAGAATTGAACCTAAGCTAGTATAAATAGATGTTCATACTAAATTGTGAGCACATGAATTCTTTATAATTGATAGCCATAAAGATCATCTAAGGAGCAGAAGGCATAATTCATGCAAAGATCAGAAATAGAATACATCAGTTATCAAGAACACACAGAGGCTACCGACAAGCAGATAAAGCTAATACTCAATCATGGAAGGATGATTAATAGTATTTTTGGAGCTTTAGAGGATCTGTTATCAATCAATTGAAGATTGCATATTCCATCAAATCAAAGTCCTATGTAGTTGCATTCTAACAAGTGCATCACATCAAAAATCCTTTTGTAGAAGGTGGACTTAACCGTCCTTTGTAAATCTCTTAACAGAGTGCACACTTAACAATGTTGTTGAAAGCTTCAAATGAAGTAGATCTTAACAGGTCTCTACTGTAATACTCCTAACAGGGTAGGTCATCAGAAGTGACCAAATTGTAAGCCTTAACTGGCTCTTCTTATCTGTAGTTAGTGAAGTTTTGTGGGTAACAATCCCCACCGCAGTTTTTACTTCCTAACAGAAGTTTTCTGCGATATCATATCTTGTGTCATGTGTTATCTAATTTCATGAATGTTTCTATTATTGTTACATATCAAAAATAATGTATGATATGATTTCATATGCATAAAGAAAGATGAACAGATAGATAAGTTAAATTACAAACTGATGACTAAGGGTTAATGGGCTAACCAAGAAAAATTTTAGAGGTACTGATTCACCCCTCCCCTCTCAGTACAAATTATCTCAATATAATTCCAACAGTTAGAAATTTGGTGCAACACACTAGATGATGGTGCAATTTGGGTCCATGATTTTGCTATTTTGACATATTTTTAGGGTCTAGAAGCTAGATTTTCTCATTTTCATGGTTTCATAATTTTTGCATTTACAGTCATATTTTTATATTTCAAATAGGTGTTGGAGTGAATGTTCAATCTACTTTTCCTTTGTGTTATTATTTTATCAAATTGATGAACATGGACAGTTGTGTACTTATTGGTACTTCGGATTCAAAGTGTGAGTGTGAGTGCATTTGGATGAGCTAGGGGGGAAATCTTAAGGGATTTTTTAACAAAATATTTATGATGCTACAACTAATTATCAGATTCGGTGCTTCCTGATAAAGGTTTATAGGTATTTTTAGGGTTTGGGTTTTGATGGTGATAGGTACATAAGTTGTCTTTAGTTTGAGGACATGGTTTGAGACTTGGAATCTCATGTGGATTATAGTTGAGTGTAGGTCCAATATTGGTTTTCATTATGGTTTCATGGGAATTTAGGTACATGTTTTGTATTGACATGAAATATTCATGTTTATGGTGGTTTGGTGGTGATTTGGCTTGATGTTAGGAGGTTGTTTCTTATCTCCTTGATGATTTTTTGGATTGTTGAATATGGTACACACTTGTGGACATGTTTGAAAAATAAAATTAGATGTTAATTTTGTGTTTGAGTTATGTGGTCTACAAGACTATTCTCTTTGGTATCTTAGTTTTTAGGTTACCAATGTGATGATGAGTTTTCATGTTACATTTCTTATATCTTTGATTTATATAGGTTGTAGATTAGCTACACATTCACTTTCAGTGGGATGACTTGTTTATTCAGAGTCTATATCCACACAATTGACTAATTGTTGATGTAAAATTTATTTGTTAGCCTTGTTTATGGTCATTTTTGCATTGGTATTTTCTTTTAGATGAGATGATGGATATGATTTTTATGGTACTTGGATGGTTGATTTCAGGACTTGTAGCATGTGTTTTTATCACAATGTAATGATATATTGATTATTCATTGACTGCACTTTTTATTGGGAGCTTTTGAGAGTGATGGGGGTGGTGGTATAGGATTAATTCTTGATTGGTGGTTGTAAATTGTATCTTCTTAGTTTAGAGATCTTGGTTTCACTTGATGTTAATAATATTTTAGTTGTATGTATGTAGACCTAGAAGATATTCATTTAGGATATGGTTATTACAATGCCATGTGTGACCTAGTATTATGATTTAGTGGGAGTTGTGGGTTTATATGTGCAACTCCTACTCTATGTAGTCAGGATCAAACATGTCAAATATTAGAGAATAAGCACTTAACATAACTACAAGGAAATACACACAACCTCTGATAGATCCAAACAAGTGCACCCAATGCTTGTTTGATTTTCTCTCTTGGGAAAATGTGGGTGTTCTCTCCTAACACAATATAAGAATCCCCAAATGCAATCTCAAAGAAGAAAATCCAAGCTATGTAAATCAAGAGATTACAAGAATAGTAAGAGGAACTAGCTTGCAATGATGATCAAATAGATGAGATGGTGAAAATGAAAGTCTAGAATGCTCTACAATTAGATACAATATTAATCTAAGATGGATTCAAAATGATTAGTATAAGACTAATATTTCTATGATAATAACATGAAATGCAAGACTAAACTAACATATATTCAAAGAGTAGAGGATTCTAACATGCTATGGAATTCAACATGTAGGATAAAAATCAAACTAAAATGAATGTGAAATGAAATGATCTTAGAAATCCTAGAATAAAAATAACTTGATAACAGTGCGCTAACAAGGGATGAAAATTCAAGGAGTGGAGGATCATGTTTATAGATTTTTGGAGGGAGATCAGGGGCTTGAGTGAGGTGGCACCTATGATGCATCCATATAGGAGACACATAGGAAAGGGAAAGTCCATGCAAAAGACATGGGTAGCTCACACATGTGTGCTCAACTTGGAAAGTGATGAGTCATTTAAGACGGGAGACAAAGTGGAAGAGTGGGAGAGACACAAGGTTTCTCACAAATGTGTGAGAAAATACCAAAAAGGGGAGACAGGATAACCATGTAAGAGTGTAGGTGGTCATTTATGGAAGGTGGATGGTCATCTTTGAAAGAGTGAATTGCCTAGATTAGTTTTAATCAAGGATTAATTAAAACTGTGAAGGTTTAGTGGGTGAGGTGATGGGTGTAGCCTAGGATTTAGGTAGGATTTAGATTTACATTAATTTAGATTAATTTAAAACATGGTTTAGAAGCAAGTGGGAATAATGGAGGAAATAAATAAATATAAATTTATTTAAAAGGGGACAATGGAGGAAATGTATTAAATAAAATTTAATACATTGGAGGGATGTATTTAAATTTAATTTAAATACCTTAGGTAGCAAACCTATTTAATTAAATAAATTTAGTGATAAATAGATGAATATGACAAATATGATTAATTAACCATAATTTCAAGTTGGATATTAATTAAACTTAAATTAATTAATAAGACTGTATAAGGACATTTTTAGATGTCTAGAGTGGGCAGTGATGTGGACTCAACATTGAATGGTGGATGATCTTCATTAGTGTTGCAGATGTTTGGAGGATGTCTTAGATGTTGTTGTAGAATGGGTCTTTTTTTTTTTTTGGTTAACTAGAAGGATTTGGTTACCTTCATGGAAATTGGAGATGTTCACATCTTGGATAACTCAAGGAGTCTTGTTTGAGGCGTGGTCTATTCTTTCATTTGACATGTTATCCTTGTTTGATTGGATGGTTTACTATTATGTCATGGTTCACTCTTGATTAGATATTGATTTTTCGGCATGATATGGTTATTTGATATATTTATGTCAAACATGTGATCTCCTAAGAGTACATGGTTATATTGTTTTGTCATTTTTATATTCCTAATTTTGTAATTGGAGCTTTGATATTAATATTGGTTTGTTCTCTTTGTATTGATTACATGATCATTTTCTTCATACTTCATGATGATGATTTGTTATATTTGTATTTTTGCATGGACTGATTGGTTACAGGGGCTCATCGATAAATGGAGGCTTAGGTAAAGATATAATTCTCTTGTGATTAGAGATATATTTTAAGATAGTTGATAGTTTTAGTAAGACTGAGGATAATTCACCTTGTACAGACTTGAGAGGAGATTGTTCTTAGTGTGAGTCATGATGAAATGAATTTCTTGGTTGAGAATTCTCACTCCTCACTCATGGTCTACTCATCTTCTCCCAAATACTTTAAAATAGCTCACAATCAGTGAGTGACCATTCCATAGTTCATAAGGACTTTTGTTTGTTCCTTTCTTTACATGTACACAATTCAATGTATACACATCTATTCTCACAACTTCTCTCCAAAATATTTGTGTCACACCCTTGTCAAGCATTAGTGTCCTTGCACAATCAATTATTAATCTATTTCTTCTCTCTAAAATACCATTCTATTGAGGCATTCTAGGATCTTAGATTTTCCTTTTGATTCCATTTTACTCACAATATGTAACAAACTATTATGAAGTGAACTCACCTCCTCTATCCAATCTCAAGCACTTTAGGTTCGTACTGGTCTCCTTTTCCACTAAATCTTTGTTTATTTTGAGCATATGAAAAGATTTTGACTTATCCTTTAGAAACATAGCCCACATCATTCTATAAAAATCATCAACAAATAGCATGAATTATTTATCACCATAGTAACTTTGAGTTCTCATGGGACCACATTAATCGATATGCACAGGATCCAAAATACTTTTAGAAGAATATAACTTACTGATAAAACTAGAGCTCGTTAACTTCCCCAACTGACATTCCTTACAGATCACATTGTCTAGTTTAAAAATATATGGAAATCCCCTTACAACTTTATTGTTACTTACTTTAATCAAGCTATCAAAATTACCATGATAAAGTCTTTTGTGCCATAACAAATTATCGTATACCTTAGCAATTAGAAAAGATTTAATAGTAGTGTTCAGGTGGAACAAGTTACCTTTGTTTTGTTCACCGATAGCAATCAAATCTCCTGATTTATTATGAATCCTACACACACCTCCATTGAACTCCAACAAATAACCTTTGTTATTCATTTGTGCAACACTAAGAAAATTATACTTCAAACCTTCAACCCAATCAACATCATCACAATTTGTCTTATCATTTAGTACAATAGACTCGTTTCCTTTTACTAAACAAGGAACATCATTACCAAATCTTGCCAATCCTCCATCACATACCTCCATTTTGATGAACTTGCTTCTATCACCGATCAGATGATGAGTGTAGCCACTATATATTATCCAATCTCCACATTGATTCATGCTCGAAACTATGCTTTCTCACCATCTTCATAGGGTTCTTCCTTAAGGGAAAAAAAACAATTTCTTCTTCATCATTGTCATCAAATTCTTCATCTATAACACCTTCTTCAGCTAGATAATATGCCTTCTTTCTCTTTTCCTTGAATGTCCTTGGCTTTTCTTTCCTATCATTTTCAGGACACCTGGAAGTAATGTGTCTAATCTTATTATATGAAAAACATTTGAGAGGAAGATTACCCTTGTACTTACCTTTTCCTCTAGGAAACCTCTTAGCAAGTAATGCTTCAAACTCTTCCTGTTCCTTTTCTTTAGAAAAAATGGATTCATAATCATTAAATTAAAATTTCATAGCAGAATAATTATTAACAATCTCTTTTCCTTTCGTAGTTGATTCAAGAGTCATAGATGATTTAAATGCAGCTTCAACCTTAGGCATACTATTATCAAAGTTACTTAGCTTCAATTCTATCAATTTTCCTATCGAAACATCCAGAGTAACATATCCACTTCCTAAAGATATCACTTCCTGAATAGAAGAAACCCTAATGAAATAATAAGGTAATAAGGTTCTTAGTATTTTTCTTACCACATCTTCTTCTTCAAGATTTCCACCAGCACCTCTAATAGAAAACACCACATCCTTGATCCTTTGACTATACTGTTCAATATTCTCACTCTCCTGCATCCTCATATCATCAAACTTTCCTTTCAGGATATCCATCTTAGCATTTTGCATATGTGAATCTCCACGATAAACTGTCTTCAATTTTTCCCACATGTAATGCACGGTGTCTAGATCTTGAACATTGATAAACTCTACATCAGATAGAGTACTAGAAATGTATTCCATAATTTTAGTATACTCTTTATGTACCTTCAACTCATTTCTAGTAACAGTTGCTGCAGGGGTATTATACTTTTTAATAACATGATCCCAATATTGACTTCCCATACCCTTCAGTTGGAGCTTCATTCTGCCATACCATACTATTTAGTTCTCCCTTGTGAACTTAGGACCTTCCTTTCTCATCATCTTTGGATCTTTGCCTCAAGTTTTTAAGCTTCACCACAACATAGGACCAGGGCTCTAATACAAATTATTATTCCTAAGAGATCAGATTATTGAGAGAGGGTGAATCATTAATCAACCGATTGACAACTTTCAAACCTTATAACAACATTCACAAGATTTACTTAATAGCAGGAAATGAAAAACTCAAACACATAAGTACATCCACAAAGAAATTAAACACTTGACATAGAGATTTTTCACGTGCAAACCAAACTTGGGAAGAACCACGGTGGGAATTTGTCATGCCCAAAAGTTGGGCAAGAACACACCAATGAAAAAATTTAAAACATACGAAAGGTTAACTTAAACTAACTACAAGATAGCACATGCACGCAAAATGGTGCAGAGAGAAGAGGCTAACAATGAGCCAAGGTGATACATATGACACAAGGGTCCAACCAGAAGGATTTTGACCAAGTTTGACCAAGTGTCAAACCACGTAGAATAGCCTTCTGAACTATCCTACAGGGATCTCTAAGCTACAAGCTTCGATTGGCACGCAAATCAAAATAGTTGACCAAAAGTCAACTGGAGCAGATAATGTGAAAAGATGATACTAGGGTATACTAAGCTAAAAGGAATGCTTGCACATGTTAATCGAGGTAGTTGATCCAAAAAGACAACTAGAGTTGACCAAAAAGTCACCATGCCCTAAAGGTGTGAAACTGAGGTATAATGCACAATAGGTCGAAGGGAAGACTCGTACACAAAAATAAGGTGATCGGGCAAGGTATGACCACAGTTGACCAAAAGTCAACTGGGTACAAAAATGGTCAAAGACATCTCTAATATCCTTCAATATGTTAAATCGAGATGATAGGGGTTGTCTGCACCCACCTATCCATAAATAATGTCCCAAAAGTCAAATTTAACAGAATAGCTTAAAGTAAAATTTACGGTCAAAATTGCATCAAAACACTAATAAAATGTTTCCCTTGTTATTGATTTAATTAAAAGTTAATAATAATAAAATATTATAATCTCATAAATCAATCTTAATTTACAATTTAAATTACATACTATCCATTTACCTTTAAAAATAACTCTTATGTAAAATACTAAAGATTTAAATAAATAAAAGATAGCAACTTCTGAAACTTTATCTAAAAGACCACTTATGCCTCTATGAAATCAAATGAATATATATAGGATAAAATTCTAACCTATAAATAAGCCCAAAACAATGTACATTAAAATGAATATATTAATCTATAAGAATTCACAACTTTAGAAAATAATAAAAGATAATTTAATAAATCTTTACAAGACTTCTAAAACAATTCCCTTTATCAACCCACATACACATTTGTGAAATTAAGGAATATTGTAAGAATCATTTATTAAATTTAATCCAATTTAACTAATTTATAAAATCAAATCAAACTTAGTATATTTCAAAAATCAATTATAAAAATAAAACTCATATAATATCTAATCTACAATCTACTAATAATATTTCACACCCTATAAATATTCCCTTAATAATCTTTGCATTTAAAACTGAACTTAAAAAATTAACTAACTTAATAGCTGATATTTTCTAAAAGGTTAAATAACTAAGAAGCTTAGAATTAAAAGCATAAAACTTATTTATTACCCTCAATAATCCATCTAGAGTTTTAAATATTATCCAAATAACACTTCTAGAAAACTCATCTTATAAGTCCATATATGAGATTAATAATAATTTGATGAATATTATTAATACCCATTATGATATCAATTCTTAATAAATCCAAAATCAAATCTATTTACATTGAAGAAGAATATGTTTTATTATTTCTTTAAAACATATAATAAAATAAATAAAACAAATCTGATAATAAAGTTAAATCTAGAAGTGTATCAAATCTAACTTTACAACCAAATCGAATCTAACATTATTTAAACAAATCTATTAAAAGAAAATTATTAATTCAAAACTGACCAATATAATTCAAATCTAATAACTCTAAAATAATTTACATGTTAACAATTAGTCAATTCTAAAACATAATAAAAGATTTGAATAATTAATAAAATTACATCTTCTAGAACTCACCAGGTAAGTCCACATTTATAACTATAAATTTTAAAAGATATTATTTTAGATCCATATTAAAACCCAAATTTAAAATAAAATATAATCTTCAATTAAATATAATTTGAAATATATATACATAAAATTGAATCTAACAGATCTAAGTCTAATAGAATCAAATCTTATTATATATATTTAATGAAAACAAATCAAATCAAATCTAAGATCTAACATTCTATAAAACCTACCCTTGCCATACAAACCCCAAAATTCCCCCAATGCAAAGGTTAAAATATTCCTTTTGAATATTTCGCTTTACTAATTAGTTTCTAACCCTAAACTTGTTTGTTGCAGGGTTAGGGCTCGTGTGGAAACGGTCAGCGGTGTCAATCTTCACAGAGGTGGCGAATCTAGAAGGGGAAGGCCAAGAAGTGGCGGAGGAAACTATTTGCAGGCGGTGGCAAGGGGGTTGATGAAGGTGGTGTGCTACAGGAGGCCACTCGGTGGCGAGACTGGTGGTGGCCGCAGGTGGCGCCACCACCCGCGGAGGGGTGCGTTGTGGGGAAAATGGCGTGGGTGGGGGCACGCAGGGGTGTTTCCGTTGTCTCCCACCGCACGCGAGGAGGAAGTAGGGGAGGGGCTTGGGGGATGGCCTTGGCCAAACCCGCAACCTCCGACCTAACATAAAACACAGCAGTGGTAAAAAAAAAAGCAGAATGATACTACAATAATAATCTCGATTTCCTTACCATGGTAAGAGTTTAATAAATTAAACAATGTTAAAATTATATATATATATAAACTTTAACAAGAATATTAAAGTAATAAAGGACTGGTAAACTTTTAGCACTCTGTGTCAAACAGACGATATATAGGGGATAATTTTTCAACTTAAAAATATAGGGGGGCCTTCATAATTTGTTCCCAATACCATGAAGAAAGAAATTTAAATTCTGGGCATATTTAATTTTTTTGCATAAATTTCAAATTTCTTAAGTGTCAAAAAAAATCCCTATATGTTGCTTCTCAAATTCAGTAAACACTAAGTTAATTTAACTATCCATTTAATTTACTTTTGAGTATTCAACTTAAACTCCTCAAAGACATTAAGCACAAATATCATTCCAAACAAATTATGAGGATCTCTAGATTTCATATTTGTATGGACAAGAGATAAGAATTCATCTATTTAAGCAATAGAGCAAAAACCTATAATTTAAAAATTAATCCCACTAAAAGGACAATTTAATTCTCTATGAGCAAATTTAGTGTCATGTTGTTATTTTGAAACTTGAATAATTTGAATGATGAAATCTATATATTGCTACTAACCAAAAGCACAAGTTTTATACAAAGAAAGATAGTAAACATACATAGGTATAAAATTATCAAATCTCTTTCATTTATTAAATAAGGTATGATCATAAATCTCCATAGAATTCCAATGTAACAATATGGGTAAAGAAATTACAAGAGTATAATATTCCACATTTTCTTAAGATCTTAATGCAAACTTGAAACAATGAAATACTAAAACACCATAGGAGTACGTATCTCCTTAATGGTCCTTTTACAAACTTTGCAATAATAATAAATGCTAAAACACCCAATGTTAAAACGCTCATATTTCAATTGTGCCCATCTTCCACATAAGGGTAAGTTTGCATGCTCCTCCATCTAGCTGAACCTGATGATTGAGGACTAACCATGGATGCTCACCTCCCAACCTAGACCTTTGCAAGGTCACCCCCGAGCTAGGGGACCCAAAGTGGAACATGATACAAACAGGTATACACAACTAGCAGGCGACACAAACAGAAACTCATACACAAGAAAACTTTCCAACACAAGGGTATACAAGAGGAAGGTCTCCAAGAGGCTTTCCTAAATAGGGGTAGTGGTAGACCTCACAGTAGGAGAAAGACAAGCATCAGAAAATAAAACTCAAGCCACACATGGACCTGATATGACCATCTTCACAAGATGCAGTCATGAAATAACCTCCTTATGCCCCCCAGGTGCCCTTAGGCCCTACTTGGCATCATGGGTATCGTGAAACCCCATGTTTTTCCATCCACACACAGGAGACTCTACACTAAAACTGAAATCATTCCAACTACCCCTTCAAGGTTACTTTTCCCTCCCAAGGGTGAGTGTGCCTTGAAGATACACATTCGAAATCCAACACAAAATAAAGACAACATAAAAAAAAATATTGAATTTCAAATTAAAAATAACTTCAAAAATACATAGGACTCCATTAATGGAGTTTCAAGCTCAAGAACACACATGAACAAAAAAAAAATTACTTCTAAGAGATCCAACCTTAATCCAAAGCTAAGGTGGGAAGAGAAATGGTGTTGAGCTATCCTTCCTAAGCTCCTTCTCCAAAAACTCCTTCAAATTGAATTTTGTCTCTAAGGGTAGAGAGTGGGTGAACACTCAACTCATCCTCCAACCTTTCCTAAATAGGAAAACCTCCAAGACTAACCAAAGGTTTCAAGTCCCTAACCATCCATTTCTTCCCTCTTGCCTTAATCCTTCATGAATGGAGTTAAATGCAACTTGGGAAGAAGACACAGGTTAACCAAAGTTACACAACTCCTCATTTTCGCTCAAATTTTAAAAGGAGACTTTAGGGGAGAAATAAATGAGTTTAGGGGCTCATTTATGGTTAAAAATGACCCCTAACCCCTAGGGTACCAAGTTGGGTAGCTAAAACTGACCCTGGTTACCTTCTAGAAGCCCAAAAGACCCTCCTAAACTCTACCCAAAGTTAACCCACGGATTCCTAAGTTAAGATGACCATCTAGAAACTTCCTAACCTTGGGTAGGCTTGGGTACTACACTTAGGTAACCCTAGTCAACCTAAACCTATCCATGATTTCCTTTACTAGCCATGCCAACACTTAAATGCAACAATTGCAAAATTTGGCACAATATAGTTTAAATAATGACATGGCTCAAAGACATTAACTCTAATTAAATTAGATACATACATGCAAACTACATTTACAAATAAACAACTATACAACGAGGTCCATGTTCCACATATGAACAATACCTTATAATACATGGTATAAAACATAGGTTCCAACTCTGGGTCCCCAATTTAGACCCATGGTCAACCATATCTACACACTCAATGCACACATCAGTAGGTCCAAATTACATGATATGAAAACATAAAACATCATCAATAGTATACTGCATATGAACTGAATTAAACAATCATATCATCAGTTTCCTAAACCAATTTCCCTCACATTGTAACTACATAATTGATCGCATAAATGACATCATCATAACTAAAACTGAATCATAACATAATGTATCTCAAGTGTACCCTAATTACATAATCAGGTACTAAATATATATATAGGATTCAACCGATCCTCAAATGCATAAGAGTCTCAATAGTCAATAGTATGTCTAAAACTGAAAGCATAGAAATATAAAGCAATGAAAGAAGGGCTAACTTAGGTAGGTCTCACATCCACCCCCTCTAGGCATGAACTTCCTCCTGGAGTTCATCGAAGAAGTGAAGGTACTGTGATCTTATCTGTGCTGTGTCCTTATAGTATCGAATACTCTCATCAAACATTTTGTTCAATGTTAATTTATTTCATGCAATGCATATCTGGTATTCATAACCATGTGCATGCTAATTTAATTTAAACATTTCTTAACTAATATGGCATATTTCAAGTACAATATGATTTTAAGAATGATAATGGTAAGTTCTTCATGACCTATTCCCTTATACAATCTATCAATGTTCCACTTTGAACATGATAGAGAATATTAATTCACAACACAGGATTGGAAACATAAAACACACATCCTAGCCACCGCAAGATCATAAGAAATCTCAAATCATGATTCACAAATTCCAAATTCCAAATTTGAAAGTTAAATAAATCCAAAATAAATAAATAAATATGAATAAGAACCATATTTTTTTAAAAGATAAATGAAAATTTGGTGGCTAGATGGTCATAAGAAAACTTAAAAATTCAAGCGAGTCCTTAACACTCAAGTTCAATTGACCAAACTAAAAATGAAATGAAATCACATAAACAAAGTGACTAACACTTAGCCACAAGAAGGGAGTACAAGCTATATGACACCTTGCGTCCAAGGTGCGCTTAAATAACATGACCAAATACTGTCAATAACATATGTCTCAAGGGTTACATTTCTATGAAGATAACTCATTTTACTTCATTCATCTTTCATCATAATCCTAGCCTCAATCTTTAGGTAAATATACATAGTCACATCCTTTGTGCAAAAGATAATTCATTAATCAAAATTTCTAAAGATACTAATGTGAACCAATCATGTACGTACAACAATTTATAAGTTGAATAAGTGTCTTACTAGTCGATAAAAAGTGTATGTGATCCTACTAAAATTCACATCGTTCACTAGATTATCGACTATATGATAATTAAGGTTGCTTAAGTGACTAAAGAATATAACATTTTAAATGATCATGATGATCTATGTGACCATAAAGAAATATGAATAAAGTGACGTGAAATCTAATAACATTAGATAATAACCCAATTAAATAATGTTAGTGATTATTTACAGGACTTAATTGTCAATCTGACAATCTTTATGATAATAAGTTTATTCATATTAAGGGATTACTAAAGCAATATTTCAATAGTACCTTGATTTTTAAATTACAATATATAAAAAAAGTAATCATTTTCCTTAGCTATAAGTAATAGCTAACATATTTAATTTCCAAATTTACTTATAAAAGTAATCCAATCTTATCAAATGAACTTTTATGATTTTATTAATTCTTGATCATAGATAAACCATTAACTCAAAAGTTAAATTGGTTATAATCAAATTGGAAGGGTAGCTAAAAAAAACCTTAATAACTTGATTAAGCTAAAAAAAAATGTTAGTTTGTCAAACTAACTTATAACATAGTAAACATTAATGTTCTAACCTAACAATATTCTATAGCTAAAATACCTTTTATTTCTTTACATAAAATCCAATACCTTAAAGGTAGAAGTACTAGCCATCTAGAAACATCTTATAATTTAAGCTTCAATAGTAAATCTATTTACTACTAAAATAACCCATATTAATAATCAATTAAACTTTAATGGTTATATTAAATCATATTTATTAATAAACACTATTCGGAAATCTTAACAAACTAAAAGAATTGAATCCATTTATGTTCTAGTTTAGCTATAACTTACTAAATTATCATTAACTTGCGAAGACATACAACATTTATAATGTTCAAAATCTAACAAAATAACTAACTTTTGATAATGTTTTAATTAAACAAGTACTTAATTTCAACCAATAGATTTTAATAAATAATCTATTATTAGATCTTTCAAAATCCTCTCATATTAACATCTTATGTCATTATAACTTAAATTCTTATTAAACTAATCTTCTAATTTCAGAAGGAGAATTGTTAGTTATCTAAGAAAGATAATTAAAATAACTTATAATAAGACAGCAATCCAATGCTAATTTACTCAACTTAAGTATTTTAAATAAGCACTAATAAAATTAAGTCTCAATAAAGTCATAGTGAAATAATTGATTTAATCCTAACAATCGAAACCTTACATTCCATTTCCACACTTCTTAAGTCATATAACTCGATAATTATATATCTATGTAATAACACCTGCCATAGGTTTATGCAACCTAACAAGGATAATGTTAAGTTACCACATAGTGGGTTAGGCTCCCAATGTTGATAAACATGGCTCTAATACCAAAATGTCATGCCCAAAACTTGGTCAAGAACACACCAAGGAAAAAAATTTAAAACATATGAAAGGTTAACTTAAACTAACTACAAGATAGCACATGCATGCAAAACGGTGCAGAGAGAAGAGGCTAACAATGAGCCAAGGTGATACATACAACACAAGGGTCCAACCAAAAGGATTTTGACCAAGTTTGACCAAGTGTCAAACCACCTAGAATAGCCTTCCAAACTATCCTAGAGGGATTCCTAAGCTACAAGCTTTGATAAGCACGCAAATTGAAATAGTTGACTAAAAGTCAACCAGAGTTGAGCAAAAGTCAATTATGCTCCGATAATGTGAAAAGATGATACTAGGGTCTACTAAGCTTAACCGAGGTAGTTGATCCAAAAAGTCAACTAGAGTTTACCAAAAAGTCAACCATGCCCTAAAGGTGGGAAACTGAGGTACAATGCATAATAGGTCAAAGGGAAGACCCATGCACAAAAATTGAGGTGATCGGGCAAGGTATGACCATGGTTTACGAAAAGTCAACTGAGTATGAAAATGGTCAAAGACATCTCTAATATCCTTCAAAATGTTAAATCGAGATGATAGGGGTTGTCTATACCCACCTATCGATAAATAACGTCCCAAAAGTCAATCAAATTTAACAGAATAGCTTAAAGTAAAATTTAAGTTCAAAACTGCATCAAAACACTAATAAACAGTGTCCCTTGTTATTGATTTAATTAAAAGCTAATAATAATAAAATATTATAATCTCATAAATCAATCTTAATTTACAATTTAAATTACATACTATCCATTTACCTTTAAAAATAACTCTTATGTAAAATACTAAAGATTTAAATAAATAAAAGACAGCAAGTTCTAAAACTTTATCTAAAAGGCCACTTATGCCTCTATGAAATCAAATGAATATTTATAGAATAAAATTCTAACCTATAAATAAGCCCAAAACAATGTACATTAAAATGAATATATTAATCTATAAGAATTTACAAGTTTAGAAAGTAATAAAAGATAATTTAATAAATCTTTACAAGACTTCTAGAACAATTCCCTTTATCAACCCACATACGCATTTGTGAAATTAAGGAATATTGTAAGAATCATTTAATAAATTTAATCCAATTTAACTAATTTATAATATCAAATCAAACTTAGTATATTTTAAAAATCAATTATAAAATAAAACTCATATAATATCTAATCTACAATCTACTAATAATATTTCACACCCTATAAATATTCCCTTAATAATCTTTGTGTTTATAACTGAACTTAAAAAATTAACTTACTTAATAGATGATATTTTCTAAAAGGTTAAATAACTAAGAAGCTTAGAATTAAAAGCATAAAACCTATTTATTACCCTCAATAATCCATCTAGAGTTTTAAATATTATCCAAATAACACTTCTAGAAAATTCATCTTATAAGTCTATGATGGGGAGGTCACCTTGCTCTCTGAGACTCCTACTCTTTTCTAGGAATCTCACCAGGAATCCTATTCAATTCAGGACTCTCTAGACTCACCCTTGAGTCTCTTAGGGCTGCTCTCAGACCCTAAC
>MU224968.1:4281982-4307902 GCA_018584345.1 Thuja plicata
TTTGCCATACAAACCCGAAAATGCCCCCAATGCAAAGGTTAAAATATTATTTTCAAATATTTCACTTTACCAATTAGTTTCTAACCCTAAACTTGTTTTTTGCAAGGTTAGGGCTCACGTGGCAACGGTCGGCAACGTCCATCTTCACGGAGGTGGCGAGTCTGGAAGGGGAAGGCCAAGAAGTGGCAGAGGAAACTGTTTGCAAGCGGCGGCAAGGGGGTTGACCAAGGCAGCGTGCTATAGGAGGCCACTCGGCGGCAGGACTGGTGGTGGCTGTAGGTGGCGCCACCACCCGCGGAGGGGAGTGTTGTGAAGAAAATGGCATGGGCGGGGGTGCGCGGGGATGTTTCCGCCGCCTCCTACCACACGCGAGTAGGAAGTAGGGAAGGGGCACGAGAAATGGCCTCAGCCAAACCCCCAACCTCTGACACAACATAAACCACAGCGGTGGTAAAAAAAAATGCAGAATGATATGACAATATTAATCTCGATTTCCTAACGATATATAGGGGATAATTTTTCAACTCAAAAATATAGGCGGGGCCTCCATAATTTTTTCCCAATACCATGAAGAAAGAAATTTAAATTTTGGGCATATTTAATTTTTTTGCATAAATTTCAAATTTCTTAAGTGTGAAAAAAAAATAACTTTATGTTGCTTCTCAAATTCATTAAACACTAAGTTAATTTAACTATCCATTTTCTTTACTTTTGAGTATTCAACTTAATCTCCTCAAAGACATTAAGCACAAATTATGAGGATCGCTAGATTTCATATTTGTATGGACAAGAGATAAGAATTCATCTATTTAAGCAATAGAGAAAAAACTTATAATTTATAAATTAATCCCACTAAAAGGACCATTTATTGCTCTATGAGCAAATTTAGGGTCATGTTATTTTAAAAATTGAATAATTTGAATGATGAAATCTATATATTGCTACTAACCAAAAGCACAAGTTTTAGACAAAGAAAGATAGTAAACATACATAGGTATAAAATTATCAAATCTCTTTCATTTATTAAATAAGGTATGATCATAAATCTCCATAGAATTCCTATGTAACAATATGGGTAAAGAGATTACAAGATTATAATGTTCCACATTTTCTTAAGATCTTAATGCAAACTTGAAACAATGAAATACTAAAACACCATAGGAGTACGTATCTCCTTAATGGTTCTTTTACAAACTTTGCAATAATGATAACTGCTAAAACATCCAAGGTTACAATGCTCATATTTCAATTGTGCCCATCTTCCACATAAGGGTAAGTTTGTATGCTCCTCTATCTAGATGAACCTAATGAATGAGGACTAACCATGGATACTCACCTCCCAACCTAGACCTTTGCAAGGTCACCCTTGAGATAGGGGACCCAAAGTGGAACATGATACAAACAGGTATACAAAACTAGCAGGAAACACAAACAAAAACTCATACACAAGAAAACTTCCCAACACAAGGGTATACAAGAGGAAGGTCTCCAAGAGGCTTTCCTGAACAAGGGTAGTGGTAGATCTCATAGTAGGAGAAAGTCAAGCATCAGAAAATAAAACTCAAGCTACAAATGGACCTGATATGACCATCTTCACAAGATGCAGTCATGAAATAACCTCCTTATGCCCCCCAGGTGCCCTTAGGCCCTACTTGGCATCATGGGTATCGTGAAACCCCATATTTTTCCCTCCACACATGGGAGACTCTACACTAAAACTAGAATCATTCCAACTACCCCTTCAAGGTTACTCTACCCTTCCAAGGGTGAGTGTGCCTTGAAGATACCCATTCAAAATCCAACACAAAATAAAGACAACATAAAACAAAACATTAAATTGAAAATTGAAAATAACTTCAAAAATACATAGGACTCCAATAATGGAGTTTCAAGCTCAAGAACACACATGAATAAAAAATAAAATTACTTCTAAGAGATCCAAGCTTAATCCAAAGCTAAGGTGGGAAGAGAAATGGTGTTTATCTATCCTTCCTAAGCTCCTTCTTCAAAAGCTCCTTCAAACTAAATTTTTTCTCTAAGGGTATAAAAAAGGAAGGTCTCCAAGAGGCTTTCCTAAACAGGGGTAGTGGTAGACCTCACAGTAGGAGAAATCCAAGCATCAGAAAATAAAACTCAAGCCACACATGGACCTGATATGACCATCTTCACAAGATGCAGTCATGAAATAACCTCCTTATGCCCCCCAGGTGCCCTTAGGCCCTACTTGGCATCATGGGCATCATGAAACCCCATGTTTTTCCATCCACACACAGGAGACTCTACACTAAAACTGGAATCATTCCAACTACCCCTTCAAGGTTACTTTTCCCTCCCAAGGGTGAGTGTGCCTTGAAGATACACATTCAAAATCCAACACAAAATAAAGACAACATAAAACAAAACATTGAATTTCAAATTGAAAATAACTTCAAAAATACATAGGACTCCATTAATGGAGTTTCAAGCTCAAGAACACACATGAATAAAAATAAAATTACTTCTAAGAGATCCAACCTTAATCCAAAGCTAAGGTGGGAAGAGAAACGATGTTGAGCTATCCTTCCTAAGCTCCTTCTCCAAAAACTCCTTCAAATTGAATTATGTCTCTAAGGGTAGAGAGTGGGTGAACACTCAACTCATCCTCCAACCTTTCCTAAATAGGAAAACCTTCAAGACTAATCAAAGGTGTCAAGTCCCTAACCATCCCTTTCTTCCCACTTTCCTTAATCCTTCATGAATGGAGTTAAATGCAAATTGGGAAGAAGAGAGAGGTTAACCAAAGTTACACAACTCCTCATTTTCGCTCAACTTTGAAAAGTAGACTTTAGGGGAGAAATAAATGAGTTTAGGGGCTCATTTATGGTTTAAAATGACCCCTAACCCTAGGGTACCGAGTTGGGTAGCTAAAACTAACCCCGGTTACCATCTGGGAGCCCAAAAGACCCTCCTAAACTCCACCCAAAGTTTACCCACGGATTTCTAAGTCAAGATGACCATCTAGAAACTTCCTAACCTTGGGTAGGCTTGGGTACTACACTTAGGTAACCCTAGTCAACCTAAACCTATCCATGGTTTCCTTTACTAGCCATGCCAACACTTAAATGTAGCAATTGCCAAAATTAGCACAATATAATTTAAACAATGACATGGCTCAAAGACATTAACTCTAATTAAATTAGATACATACATGCAAATGACATTTATGAATAAATAAATATACAATGAAGTCCATGTTCCACATACAACCAAGACCTTTGAATACATGGTATAAAACATAGGTTCCAACTCTGGCTCCTCGATTTAGTTCCATTGTCAACCATATCTACAAACTCAATGCGCACATCAGTAGGTCCAAATCACATGATATGAAAACGTAAAACATCATCAATAGTATACTACATATGAATTGAATTAAATAATCATATCATCATTTTCCTAAACCAATTTCCCTCACATTGTAACTACACAATTGATCACATAAATGACATCATCATTGTTGAAATTGAATCACAACATAATGTATCTCAAGTGTACCCTAATTACATAATCAAGTACTGAATATATATATAAGATTCAACCGATCCTCAAATGCATAAGAGTCTCAATAGTCAATAGTATGTCTAAGAGTGAAAGCATAGAAATATAAAGCAGTGAAACAAGGGCTGACTGAGGCAGATCTCGTAGAATTAGTACCCACAATATTTTTCACTCTTCTGAAGTACGCCCTATGTGGAGCTTAACCTTGTTAGGATTTTACAAAGGCACTATTAGGTTCCACTCGATTAAGGGATTTTTCTCTAGTCTTGTTAGGATATTTTCCTAATTAGGAGTAGACTTGTTAGAGGACTTAAAACACAAGCTAATATTCCACCATGTTGAAGAATTTACAATAAATACCTGTTAGGATGGACTCGGTTAAGGTATTTTGACTACTGCAACTGTTATGGAATAACATGTAGAATGATTTGTAAATAGAAACACCTCTGCCTGATCAAATCCACTGTAATGCACACAATCTCTTCTCATCAGACTCAACTTTATTCTATCTTGATCACACGATCACACACATTGGCTATCCATGATCAACTCACAATATTTCAACTTTATCACATATATATTGTTCATCAAACCCTAGAGCCTTCAACTGCCTTAACCTCTCCCTAAACATGTTACAATTTGACTTTAAAACTTTCCACTCAAACACAACACGCCAATACACAAATCTGGATGCACAAAACAATTTTCCTATATCGTGTCAATCCACACTTAGATTTACTTATCAATTCATGAAGAATGATCAAACACATTTTGACCCAAAAAATTCTTCTTCTAGAATCTTCATGACATGCTAGCATCGAACCCTAAAATTCTAGTTCATCACCTCTAATCATTAGGACATGTCACCACATCATGACTAATATAACTATATTCACCTCTCCTTCTATTCTGATCATCGATACAAGATCTTCCATCAGTAGCTCATGAACATAAGCTCTTTATCCTGAAACCACTTTTGTAACTACAATACTTATTCACCGCTCATTCAAATAAGTTGTGGTCAAAACCATAGCTTATAGATACCCTCAAACATCTTATCCTACAACATACCTCATCATATATTTGACAAACCGGTCAAATCACCTAACACTGACTGATCTAGTCATTGCACTATCGACCTTTATCTGATCATAACTTCCTTATCGATATACATCAATAGTAGTAGTCATAAATTTGACATTCAGATACACCCCCAATTCTCTCACGAGGATGGCTACAATTGAAACTCATCACAACACTTTATTCATCATACTTATACTTAACAACATACTAGGACCACTAGGTCAATGCTTGACATAAATGATACTATAATAACTGATCATCATTATTGCATCAGTTATACTAACAATCTCCCCATTTTACATTGATGGCAACACAAACAATACCAAATATTCATCTAGTTGATCTAGATACTGAAAACAAACTACAAACTGCTCCCACTTAGCTGATACATATTCTCTACTCTCTAATCTTGATCTTAGGTTCTTTCTTAGTCATCTCCCCTTTACTACTTCACCTCTTGATCATCTCCCCCTTTGAAAACAATTCCAAAGAAATAATAATCTCATTACATCGTCTGCTTGAAGTGTCTTATTCTCTATCTGACTGCTCCCCCTAAGGAGTGGTCCCCTGATCATCAATCCATAGTGAAATATATGGCAATAAATTCATAGGACTGATGCACCTACAACATCTTAGTTTTATTCAGATAGGGGCATAACCCCTAGCTTACCTCTAAGGTACTCAAAAGTGTCCTTAGGAAATGGCTTGGTGAATATATCTACTCTAATAAGTGACATCTCAAATTCCTTCTTCATCTCCTCAACAAAATCTAGACTCATCTCATCATTACCTTCAAATATTCTCTCTCTCTCTCTCTCTCTCTCTCTCTCTCTCTCTCTCTCTCTCTCTGAATATACTTGATCTCAAATTCATACTCATAAAGGAACTCCATCCACCTTCTCTATCTAGCATTTAGATTAGGCTGGGTGAAAATGTACTGTAGACTGTGGTGATCACTATGTATCTCAAATTGATGTCCCAACAAGAAATGTCTCCATCAGACCAATGCATGTACAACTGCAGCTACACTAGTACATTTTGTGTCTATTTTTTACCTTTAATTAATCAATTTATCGACCCAGGTGCATCAAATAATCCACCAACAGTTTTGTGATTATTTTACTAGTCAAAATTGTGACATGTCATTGTTCATGTTGAATGATCTACATCAGTCTTGGTCGAAATTGATATCTGCAATTGACAAGGTTATTCGATGAACTTTCGACCAATGTTGGTTGAAATGTTTGGGCAATTTGACCAAGATGCCAAACCAACGATGCTGAATTTTGACACAGAATGGTTGATATGTAGACCATTATTGGTGAGGGTTTCAACCAAAGTTAGTTGAAAGTTTGACCAATATGGAATATTAAAAAAAACACCTGAAGATAAATATCCATATTAATCACCAATGGCATCCTGGTTGGTGATTAGTCTAGATATTTGTCTTTAGGTATTTGTGTTACTTTGCATAATTTTTTTTAGTAATCATCTTGGAATGTTGTTTCTAAAAAAATATAGAGCTTAAAAGTCTACTTGGGATGCTTGTTAATAATTATCCCTCTTTAACATAAATTTCTTCCTAATGCCTAAAAATGTAGGTTAAAATTGATTAGAAGTGTCATACCGTTATATTGCTTCGAGATGGATTTGTTAGAAGTGCATAACTATTTTGAAGGATTGAAAGCTTCACAACACATAAGCCCTTTCCCATTGAACACTTGTAATTGGTAGTTCAGGTGTTGTACATTTTGGAAGTAAAATTTAACCTCATTCACAACTTGCAAAAAGAAGATCCAATTCCTCACTATTTCAAGTCTAAAAAAATGTTCAATATCTATTATGGGAATCCATGTTAATATGAGTCAATCTTTCATGAGTATGTTCTTGCAAGAACCCATCTTTCTTCCTAAGTTCTTGTGAATCACTACTGCTGAAAGATGAGTCATGAAGATTTAATTGATATTTATATACGACTAGTTCCCAAACTATGATACTATGTAATGTTGCACTGGAAAAACATAATAAGTAAAAATCATTTGACAAAATGTTTTTTTCCCATGTATAAAGGCTTACAATACCTCTGCACTATGTTGATTGAAGTTTCCCACAACAAAATAATAATTCCCATCCTCCTTCACTACATATTTTGTCTCCCCATGGCCTAAGAACAAAAAGAACATGGATTTGATTTGATTGTCACATACAGAAGGAATAAATACATAGAGCTACCATGCCACATGTTATCAAAACAACATTTTTCTCTCTATCAGTGAGTATAGTAGCATAGAAGAGGAGGTTTCTAACACAGCAATCATTGTGTATAACTTTATAATAATCCATAATACAACATCAAACATCACAATCCTGATAGAATAGAATACAAGGTTTGTGCTTAGAACCAACTCCACAATAGCGTAGAAGACGATTTTCTAAACATAACTTATGTAATCAATAAAAAGAATGGATTTAGAAGATGCAGCAAAGAGTATTAAATTTCTAAGAAATTTCCAAAGGATAACAAGATGAGGTCCTAAACAACTTTTTTCACAGCATAGAGGAGGAGGTTGCTAAGAGGACCACTTTTGCAATCAATAAAACAATAAATATTGAAATTGTAATAGTATAGAATAGAAGCAATGGAGGTAAAATTTGTAATCACCAAAGATGCCAAAAGGATAGTAACATACAAGAGAAGGTCCTAAACAACCTATGTAGCAGCATCGAAGAGAAAGTTGTTAAGAGGAAAAATATTGCAATCAATAAAACAACAGATGTCCTAAGTGTAGTAGAATAGAATATGTGGTCTCTAAGGTACCATTTGTAATCAAGGTAGATTTGTAATCAAGAAGAGAAGGTGATCAAGGTAGATTTGTAATCAAGAAAGATGCCCAACGAATAGTAGCTTACATGAGGAGGTCCTAAAAAACTTTTATTACAACATAGAAGAGGAAGTTGCTAAGAGAACAACTTTTATAATCAATAAAACAACAGATGTCCTAAGTGTAGTAGAATAGAATATGTGGTCTCTAAGGTACCATTTGTATTCAAGTTATATGTTCAAGGAGAGTAGCAATGAAGAGAAGATCCAAACACAATAAATTTTAAGTCAAGAAAATAGAGTTTTGATATAGGAAGATTAAAAGCATAGAGGAGAATGCAAGGTCTCACTAAAACATAAGATATGAAATTAGACTTCTGAAGCTTGCTTTCAAAATTACAAAGCTTTTGGAGCTAACAATAAATGTCCTATATAACAAGGGGTTGAATCATCATACCTCTTATTTTAAGCCTCAGAAGCCCTAAGTCAGGATTTGATGGATCATGTATCCATTCCTGCAAGCTCTCCTCTCCTGCAGAATTAGCATATTATTAATTTATTATGTCATCTAGCGAGAAAATGCTTCAGTCAGAGTTTGAATTATTTTTATCTAAGTTCTGAAAGAAATCAAAACTCAGTGTTGACATTACCTTTAAGTACAATGAGAAAGAGGTCCAAAAATCCAAATGACTTATCCTCACAACTAAGCCAAAATTTTGAGCCCATGTTCAACCAAACTGCAAATTCCTATTTCCAATAAGATCCATTTGAAGTGAACAAAATCTCTGAAAATCCTATCCTTGAGAAAATGTAATATCAAGTATCATGTTGTGTGGGAAAAACATTAAAATTTTCCTCACCATGATTCACCTTGAGTCATGAAATTTGTAAATGAAAGGTTTGTGAATCACCTTTACCTTTTTTAAATTGAATTTAGTCCTTATATATACAAAAATGGGGGATTATTAGAGATTTTATCATGGAAGGATGTTCCATTTCCCTATGCTTTCTTGAAGGTCTTGTGAAGCCAATCATAGATGTTCCCTAGCTCCTTGCTTGAAGGTCAATTGTGTGAATTTCTTATTTGAGCCTTGAGCCTTTGCATCATTTTTTCTAAGGGATACTGTAGTGAAGTAATCTTGAAATCCATATGCTTAACAAATAGATTTTTCATTTCATTTTAGGAGTCAAATTCCAATATTTATGTTGTTGTGGCACCTAAAAAGAAGCTTTAAGTACCTATTTTGCACTAAGATTTTTCACATCATTCTTTTTAGTCGTACCAAATTCCCAAGTCTTTGGTACAAAAAAGCCAGTAACCCATTTGTGAATTTGAAGAAAGAGTACAAGGGAATATTTTGGTAGGAGAAGAAAATTACAGTTTTCCAATTTGTGACCCTTCCCAAATATTTCACAGATGTGCAACAATGCTACATTGAGCTCTCAAAGAAGGCCAAAGAGAATATTGGAGAAATAGATCGATATTTTCTGAAGCTGACAGATGTAATGGTTGCATGGATTGAGGCTTGTTTAATAAATCTGATTTAGATTTTTTATGTACCCTTTCTAATATGTAGGAGTGATTTACTTCCAGTGTAGTTATTTTTAGCAGTCAGACAGGACTATAAGCACTTTCAGTTAGAATAGTGGAATAATGGAATAAGGTAGCCATTTGAGTGACATTACTCATAGTGTAGGAGTAGCAGTTAGATGGGTAATACTATAGTTCCTTCTGTTTGATGTTTCTTTTTCAAATAAAGTGGCGATTCTTGTGTTTGTCGGTAGGGCTGCAGTTGAGTTTTTTAGTATCCATTAGTTCTTTCAACTTCTTTCAGTTGGCACCATTAAAATTAAGGCATGAACAATCTAGGAAGCTCCCACAATTAAGGTGTGACTATGTAATATCCTCAATCTGGGACTACCACTTTCCTTAGCAAAACATCATTATTTCTGTACCTAATACGCTTTTCTACCACTATTGTTTCTATAAAAAAAACACTTACCAGTGCTAATTGTTACTTTCAGATGGACATGTTTAGGTTTGTTTCACGTGTTTGACAATAAACTTAGTGCAGATCTATAATTTGACAAAAAATAACATGGACTAAATATTTTGAACACTTATTGTCGCAATGATATTAAGATATTAAGACCTATGACCTTACTTCCTACCTTACATCTCTGTGGAGTTATGGGGAACAAAAACCTCCTTTCCTCTACACCACCGGAGTGTTATCTAATGTTACCCATAATAATTTGTGGGTGTATGAGGGAAAGGATTCCAAGGGAAAGGATTCCAAGGGAATACAAGAATCCCACATTCCTTAACAATTGACTCATGCATAAAAAATGACCCTATAGGGACACGAGGTCATTGTATCCCATCGGCATCCTTTCTCCCATACACCTATATATTATCATGGATAACATTAGGTAACATTGTGAGGGTACAGGGTACTTAAAGCCTTTGTTAAATAGTGACCCTGCATACCCACAAAAGATAGGAAAAATAACAAGGGACACCTAGGAAGTGTTTCTATGGATGCTAAGTCTCTTGTAACATAATTGGTCAGATGGCTTAAATATGGCCCTGTCCAATTTTTATCCCATGATGAATTATCTCGGATCAATTATCTTTGATGGTCTAAAAGGTGGCAAAATAAGCCAACAATTCCTTGTCAAGTTACCCATGAACAAATCTTAGTGTAATCATAAAAACTACACCAATCTCCCCAACTATGATCATTTCTCCCCTCCTCTCCCACCATCTCTCCCTCCCTCTCCCTATCACATTCTCTCACTCTCTATCCCTTCCCTATCCCCTTGCCTCCTCCTCCATTTTCACTATATTTTAATATAATGCAATTTAACATATAATATAATAGTATATAGATGAATAATAAAATATAATTTAACACTAAACCATAATCCTAACCCTAATTCTAACACTAATTATAATTGTGATCATAGCCTTAATCCTAACCATAACCCCATAAATGGTGTAAAATCTAACCATAACAAAAATATAAACCATAACCATAAACTTATCCCTAACCCTCATCCGAACCTTCTCCCCATATCTATGCCAAACCCTTGACCAACCTGTTATGTAAATCCTAACTTCAACCATAATCTAAATCCTAATCTCAAACCCTAGCCATCATCAAATTGGTAAGTTCTTATACTATTATATTTGCAGATATATAAATGGTAAGATATAGAGATATAAGGAGATACCTCCTTCTCCCTCTCTACTTTTCTTCCTCTCCCTTTCCCCTTCTCTCTTTTTCCCTCTCTCACTTTCTCCCTATCTCCATTTTCTCCCTCTTCCCCACCTCTCTCTTTCTCTCTCCCTCTCCTGCTTAGGATTTAGAGAGAGAGAGAGGTGGGGAAGAGGGAGAAATGACTTAGATATTAGGGGTTAGGGTTAGGTTTTTGGGCTTAGGGTTTAGAGTTGAGAGAGAGAGAGGTGGACCTCTTTGAAACATAAATTCTCTCTCTCTCTCTCTCTAAACCAAAAATCCTAAATCCTACACCCTAAACCCTATAACCATAAGAACTAAAAACCTAAATCCTTTCTTCATTTCTTCCTTCTCCTTCTCCCTTCCTCACTTTCTCACTCTTTTCCTATCTCCCACATCTCCCTCCCTCTCTTCCTCCTCTACCCCTCTCTCTCTCTCTCTCTCCCATAAAACCTACCTAAGCTTAAACCCTAAACCCTATAACTATAAGCTTTAAACCTATCTTTCCCACTCATTTTCTCCCCCTCTCTCACTCTCTCCCTCTTTACTTCTCTTTGTCTTTCCTACCTCTCCCCATCTCCCCATATCCCTCTCTCCTTTAAACAATAGATTCTAAACCCTACCTAATCCAAAAACCCTAAACCCTATAACCATAATCTATAAAACCTATAGTAGTTCCTAAACCCTATACCCATGAGTTTTAAACTCTAAATCATTACTCCCATTATCCCTCTCTTTCCCCATCTCTCACTCTCTCCCTCTTTCCCTTCTCTCACTCTTCCCCACCTATTTACCCCTCTCTCCCTCATCTCTCTAAATCTCTTTATCCATCTCCCCTCTTCACTCTCTTTCCATAAACCCTAAACCATAAACCCTATAGTCATAATACCTTAACCCTAAATCCTTTCTCCCATTTTTCCCTTCTCAATCTCTCTTTTCCCCTCTTTCACTCTTTTTCACTCTCCCCCATCTCCCTCCCTCACTCTCCACCCTTCTGTTAGTCCTAAGATCAAATTAATGAGAGGGGGAATTAGTAATCTACCAAATAATCTAATTTTTCAACTTCTTAAACTTAAACCAACATTAACAAGATCAACCATAATCATAACAAATGAAAATCATAAACATACAAATACATCCACAAGGTTGCCACACATATTTATCTTGTGAAAACCCAAATATGGATAAAACTACAGTGGGATGTACTCTTCTAAAGTACACCTTGTGAGGAGGTTAACCCTATTAGGAGTTCACAACAACACTATTAGGTGATACCCGGTTAAAGAATTTTCCTTAGGCATGTTTGGACCTTTACCCTATTAAGAGTAGCCTTGTTAAAGGACTTTAAACACTTGACAAAGTGTCACCTTGTTAGAGGATTTACAATAAAGATCTGTTAGGATACGCCCTATTAAGGGATTTAACCTGATGTAATTGTTAGGGAACAACATAAAGAATGATCTCTAAAAAATACTACCTCTTCTTGATTAGATCCACTAAAGCACACAATCTCTTCTAAATGCACTTAACTCTCCATTTTATTGATCGTAACTCACACTTTTCACCGCACTTGTCCAACACATGATCAACACTCATAACTTTCAACTTTATCCATTAAATATTGAAATTTTAAGTCCACCGCCTTAATCAAGCCCTAAATTAGAATTTTAAACATCCCCCTTAGATCAAACATGCCACAAAACAAAAATAAATGTACAAAACACATTTCCAAGAACGCATCGGTCAATACAATGATTTACATAGAATGTTGTGTCAAGGAGTCAAACACATTTTGACCTAACACAAGCTTCCTCTAGAATCTTCTCCATGTTCTAGTATCGAGCAATGTGATTCCATATCATCACCTCCAATCATGAATACATGTCACTAGATTGTGACTAGCTCAATCAATTCCACCACAATCTCAACACCGATCACCAGTCAAAGATTTATCAATTGTCGCTCAAGAACACACACTGTAACCTGTTAACAACTCTAACTCTTCTCACCGATCACCAAAAGTAGTTGCAGACACAACTATAGCATCTGAACATTGTTGACCACCATATTCTATGACCGCGCCACAAAATACAACAAAGATTTGACAACACATTCAAATCATATATCACCTATCATTAACTGTTCTAGCAGTTGCACTGTTATACTTCAACCAATTACAACTTTCACATAAGATCACTTCAGCAGTAGTAGTCATGCATTAGACATCCAAAGACACACCTAAGTATCCCATAAAGATAGAAATCACTAAATTTCACTGTAATCCTTCTTTCATCACAATTATTCTTGGCAACACACTAAGAACACAAACTCAATAGTTGACATCAATGACAACATAATATTTGACCATCCTATAATCAAATTTGCATCATAAAATCTCCAAAACTCACTTACCATCACTACATCAGATATGCCAAAAATCTCCCCCTTTGGCATTTATGGTAACACTCTCTTCCTCTCTTCAATCTTCCTTTCTCCAACATGATACATTATGCATAAAAATGTTTCCATTCATATCTTTCACCTGTTCTACAATTAGTCACCATTTCACTGAACTTCTCTTATATGCACTACTCTTCTGCAACTCTACACACATTCTCCCCCTTTGACAATAATGCCAAAGGCACCAAACATACCTGATATCTTCTATGTTGTACCTGACTAACCAAAAAACATTACTACATAGACTCCTCCTCATAAGGGGTAGCCCCACAACATCAATCCAAAAAAAAAAATATTCAATGAAGTCACTTGGATTGATGCAAAGACATCTTCTTTTAATTTAACTCAGATAGGGGAAGGACCCCAAACCTATCTCTTAGATACTCAAATGTATCCTTAGGCAATGGTTTAGTGAAAATGTCAACAACCTGCTCCTTAGTTGGTACATACTCCGACCTTGCTTCCTTTTCCTGTACCTATTCTCTAAGAAAATGATATTTGATAGCTATATGCTTAGTCTTTGAGTTCATCATCAGGTTCTTTAAAATATTAATAACACTTGTATTGTCACAATAGATAACCAGCGGTTTAGTTACCTTATCCTGAATTCCTTCCAAAATCTGCTTGATCCAAACTACCTTTGTATAATTAATTACATTAACAACATACTCAGCTTGAGTTCTTGATTGAGATATACAGTTCTGCTTCTTTCTTGTCTAGGATACAAGCCTTTCACAAGGAAATAATGCACCTCCACTTGTGGTCTTTTGATCATTAAAATTACCTTCCCAATCAGCATCAGAAAACACATTCAAAGAGAAATAACCTTTATGTCCATACTAGAGACCATAATCTTTATTCCCCCTTAACATATCTGAAGATTCTTTTTACTGCAACCAAATGAGATTAGGATTAGAAGAAATTTTGGCCACTAATCAACCTACTTGTGCTATGTCTGGTTTGTTATGCACTACATATTGTAGCTTACTGATCACGGACCTATAAAGTGTCTCATCCACCTCTTTAGAATCATCTTCTTTTGATAGTTTGCAACTGGTTACCGCAGGGGTACCAATCAGTTTTGAGTCTTCTAACCCAAAAGTCTTTAGGATTTCCCTTACATATTTGGACCGGCTTATGTAGATACCATTTTTAATCTCTTAAACCTGCAATCCAATTAATAATTTAATCTCAGTGATCATATAAATCTTGAATAATTTCCTCATCTCATCTGCAAATGATCTGCTCATCTCTTCATTGCCATAAAAAATGATATCATCCACAAATATCTCAGCTATCAGCAACATGTCATCTTTCTCAAGCTTTAAATACACATTACCATTATCACTTGTCCTAATGAAACCAATATAAATCATATATTAATGCAAATGTTCATACCATGCCCTAGGTGCTTTTTTCAACCCATACAAAGGTTTCTATAATTTTCACACCATGTTCTTATCTTTTGAATTATCAAATCCTTTAGGTTGTTCAATATATAGCTCTTCTTCCAAAACAGCATTAAGAAAAGTTGACTTAACATCCATTCGGTATACCTTGAATCCTTTATAAGCAGCATATGCAAGAAATATCCTTACACCTTCAAGTCTTTCCATAGGTACAAATGTTTCACCATAGTCCAGGCCTTACTCTTATGCATATCCTTTGCACACCAATCTTTCCTTATTTCTTACCACTTCACCTATCTCATTCATCTTGTTTCTGAAAATCCACTTCATACCAATCATGTTCTTATCCACCGGTCTAGGCACTAATGTCCAAGTATTGTTCTTCTCAATCTGATCCAATTCTTCTTCCATAGCTTTCACCCAATGTTCATCTTTCAATGCATCTTACACTATTTTAGGCTCAAATTCAGATAGCAAAGAGGTAACTTCTCTAGCCTTCCTTCTTGTTAACACACTTGCATTTCTATCACCAATAATTTGGTTAGGGGAATGATTCAACTTTGCATACTTTGGCAATACCAGTTTAGTTCTGGAAGTTTCTTCAACCTCTTGTATTGGTTCTTGTTCATTGACCTATCTCTCCATCAGTTTTGTTGTAGTTTCCTTCTCCACTGGTTGTACATATACAAACACATGATAGTCTTTGGGTTCCTTCTTGTTGGATTCATCATTTTTCTCAGAAAGTTCATCTATTCTTATATTGGCATTTTCTACTATCTTATTTATTCTCTTGTTCAAGCACTTGTAGGCTATGCTCTTTGATAAGTATCCTAATATTATCCCCTCATCCCTTCTAGGATCAAATTAACATGTATTTTCATCTCTCTTTATTTAGCATCTACTCACAAAAATTTTGAAATAACTTACACATGATGATCTACCATTCCACGGCTCATAGGGAGTTTTGTGTGTACCTTTCTTCAACTAAAATCTGTTAAATATGTAAACAACAGTTCTCACTTCTTCTCTCCAAAATGTTTGTGCAAAACCCTTTTAAATAATTAATGTTCTACCAAAATCAAGGATATACTTGTTTCTTCTTGCAGCAATACCATTCTTTTGAGGTGTTCTGGGACCTGACATATGTCTTTGTATTCCCTATTCTTCACAATATGTAGTAAATTCATGTGAAGTAAACTCACCTCCTCTGTCAGATCTAAGGAATTTTAGGGTCTTACCGGTTTCCTTCTCCACGCTGGCTTTGTAGATCTTAAACATGTGAAAAGTTTCAGATTTGTCCCTTAAAAATATAACCCACATCATTCTAGAATAATTATCAAAAAGCAACATGAAATATCTATCACCATAGTAACTTCAAGTTCTCAATGGACCACACAAATTGGTATGAACCAGATCTACAATACTTCCAAAAGAATAATTTTTAGTAATGAAACTAGAACTAGTTAACTTCCCAAGCTGACATTCTTTACACATTACATTGTCTAGTTTCACTAGGTTATGAAAACCTCTTACTATCTTAATCTTACTAACTTTGATCAAGTTATCAAAATTTACATGGTAAAACCTCTTATTTCATAACCAACAATCTTCTACCTTAGCAATCAGACTGCTCTTAATAGTAGAATTCAAATAGAATAAGTTATCTTTAGTTTGTTCACTAGTAGCAATCAATTCTTCTAATTTCCCAATAATCCTGCATATACCTCCATTGAACTCCAATCTATATCCTTTATTATTCAACTAGGCAACACTTAACAAGTTGTATTTCAGACCATCAACCCAGTAAATATCATCACAATTTGTTTTATCATTCAAATAAATAGATCATTTACCTTTTACCAAACAGGGAGCATCATTTCCAAATCTTACCAAGCCTCCATCACATTCCTCCATCAAATTCCTCATTGGTAACACCTTCCTCAACTAGGTAGCATACTTTATTATTATTATTCTTGAATCTTCTTGGCTTCTCCTTCATGTCATTGTTAGGGCATTTAGAATAAATATGTCCAATTTTTTTACATGCAAAGCACTTCAAAGGCAACTTACCCTTAAAATTACCTTTCCCTCTAGGTAGCCTTCTAGAAATTAAAGCTTTAAATTCATCCTATTCTCTTTCTTCAGACAAGATATCTCCTTTCCATTACTAGATGGTGCAAGATTCAATGATGACTTGAAAGCGGCTTCAACTTTTAGCATACTATTATCATAATTACTTAACTCAAATGCAGTTAATTTCCCTATTAATGCATCAAGAGTAAAAGTAAAAGTTCCTAGAGATCTAAGCTCTTGTATAGCTGAAACCCTAATACCATATTGAGGAAATAAATTTATCAAAAAATTCCTTACCGCATCCTCCTCAGGAAGATTACCACCATCACCTCGGATAACAGCAACAACTTCTTTGATTCTCTAACTATATTGTTCAATGTTCTCATTTTCTTGCATCATCATACTTTCCTCTCAAACTATCAACCTTTGTCATCTGCACATGTAGATCTCTACCATGGATGGTCTTCAGCTTCTCCCACATCACATTAGTAGTACAAGTTTTTTATAACAATAAATTATGTATCTAAAAGAGTACTAGCAATAGTTTCCATAGTAGCAGTATGTTCTTTCCTTACCTTCAATTTATCTGCAGTTAGGATTCTTGAAGGGAGTGTATACTTATTAACCACATGATCCCAATATGGATCACCCATACCTTTAAAATAGAGCTTCATCCAACCACACCAAACTGAGTAGTTCTCTCTTGTGAATTTAGGATCTTCCTTTCTCATCATTTTTGGATCTTTACCTCAAATTGTTAAGCTTCACCACAAGAAAGGAAAAAAGATTTGATACCAATTGTTAGTCCTAAGATCATATTACTAAGAAGGGGGAATCATTAATCTACCAAATAATCCAATTTTTCCACCTCTTAAAATTAAACCGACATTCACAAGATTAACCATAATCACAACAAATGAAAATCATAAACATGAAAGTCCATCCACAAGGTTGACATGGATATTTATCTCGTGAAAACCCAAATAGGGATAAAACCACAGTGGGGATTAGTTCCCACTTAATGATGTACTCTTCTGAAGTACGCCCTGTGAGGAGCTTAATCCTATTAGGAGTTTGCAACGGCACTGATAGGTGCTAACCGGTTAATGGATTTGCCTTAGGTATGTTAGGACCTTTACCCTATTAAGATTAGCCTTGTTAAAGGACTTTAAACATGTGACAAATTTTCATGTTGTTAGAGGATTTACAACAAAGATTTGTTAGGATTTACCCTGTTAAGGGATTTAACCTGCTATAACTGTTAGGGAAAAATAGAAATAATGATCTGTAGAATAGAACTACCTCTACTTGATCAGATCCACTAAAGCACACAATCTCTTCTAAACACACTTAACTCTTCCCTGGCTTGATCACAACTCACACTTTTCACCGCACTTATCCAACACATGATCAAAAATAATAACTTTCAAATTCATCCATTATATACTAAACTTTTAATCCCACCACCTTAATCAATTGCTAAATAGAATTTCAAACATCATGCTCAGATTCAACGTTCCACAAACAAACTTAAATGTACAAAACACATTTCCAATACCGTATCGTCCAATTCAATGATTTATATAAAATATTGTGTCAAGGAGTCAAATATGTTTTGACTAAACACAAGTGTCCTCTACAATCTACTCCACATGCTATTATTGAACAATGTGATGCTAGATCATTACCTCTATTCATGAATACACATCACCAGATCGTGACTAACTCAAATGATTCTACCATAATCTCAACATTGATCACCAATAAAAGATTTATCAACTATCGCTCAAGAACACAAATATTGTAAATAGTTAACAACTCTGACTCTACTTACCGGTCACCCAAAGTAGTTGTGGTAACAACTGTAGCATCTGAACACTATTGACCACCATATCCTATGACCACTCCATAAGACACAAAAAATATTTGAAAAGACATTCAAATCATATATCACTTGTCATTAACTGTTCTAGCAGTTGCACTATTATACTTCAATTGATCACAACTTTTACATAAGATCACTTTAGCAGTAGCGATCATGCATTAGATATCCAGAGACACACCTAAGTCTCCCATAAATATATTATTGGTTCCTTTTTACGTTGTGATTATCGAACAACCTTTTCACCCTTTAATGTATTTTACAGAGTAGCCAACTCTCGGTATTCAACCAATATTGAAAAGGACCAATTAACAAGGATGTGGATCCATCCTTCTACACTTTAGGTTATGAAAAACCAAGGAGGGGACACCCTTCAATGCCTTAAATAGTCTGTTTGGCATTAATCACCAGCAATCTCACAAAGGCTTCAACACGACTGGGAGATACTAGGTGACCGACTAATCACCCATTAAACATCGACCTTGAAGTGGAGCAGGAGATTAGTACAACCACAAACCACATAAAACCTTAAGATATTTAGAGTTTATTTCTTTAAATGCATAACATAGCCAAGACTTAACCAGATATGCAATCAATACAGAAGATACTACTCAATGATCAATGCTTTATCCATTGGGCAATCCCCTTTAACCAAATTCAGAAATACAGCAATCAACTTCTACCAGAAATTCCAAGCCATAAACACAATAAATCCAAATCAATACTACTTATAGAAATCCTCTTGTAGACAACCAAATGAAACTATGTCACATCTATAGTATTATTTAATCTGAACCTAGATCATAACTAAAGAATGATAACACATACATAGATAAACTCCATGCAAAGAATAAAAAAATTCAGACTTCACAAGACTAACACCAAGGAGAGATATGAATCTAGGAATGTCATATTAAGTATGAGGAATCACATTACTATATACAAATTCACAATCAGGAATGTACCACTTCAATAAATTGCAAAATATCAATGACATTCTATTCTATTTGAATACAAAACTGGTACAATCAACACACTATATCCCTAATGGAACCAACTGAAACTGGAAGCTCCTGCAGTTAAGCACAGCTTGAAACTCACTATGGAGGCCAAGAATTTGGAACCCTATAACAATGGAAGAAATATGCATAAGTATCCAAAGCAAGAAAATCTCCAGATATTTTTTTGAAACACCACCTGTCCTCTCTTCTTTAACCAATTTTGAGTTGAGTCACTCTTCCCTCATTTTGTTCAAATTGGTTTGATCCTGCACTAAAACTAACTGCAAAATTGGAATCCTCTTTTCGAGACCTTTCCAGTGATATATGATACTCTATACTTCTGATAAATATTGCCCCTTGAACCATTAAATCAAACGCGTGTAAACAGTTTTAAATATTTCAAATTCTGGACTATAGTCTGCACATTATATATTAATTTTGCTTTTTTAAATCCTTTTATGCACATACCTAAGCGGGCCTTACATGCCACGTGGCACCACCTGATTTTCCTATAAATCCACCTAGGTGCCTACGTGTCTTGCTTGTGCCACATGGCACCCTCTAATTGGTCCACAAGTCCAACTGGGTGCTTGCACCATCTGCCCTGTGTCTGGCCCACCACCTATCCAATCGCCACGTGTCGCACTATCACGATGCCTCTATGGTAACTAGCATGCAACTTTTTGTTCAAGGCTTCATGACAACTGTCCATTTTTATCACCTCGGGATGCATGCCAGCTCGGATGACCTCCTGCACGACCACCACCTCATCGCCACATAGACGCCACTCAATCTATTGTGTTATCACCCCCACCACGTGTCGGCCTAGCGTGAACCCTCTATGGTAACTACCTCACATCTTTCAGATAGTCTTTGCATCGACTGCCAATTTAATCTACCTCAGGATGTGTGCCCAATCTGCAAGCCTCTGTGCCACGTTATCTACCAAGTCACTCTTGTAGGTCCTGCCAAAATTTGGTGTTTAGTCACTGAAGTCATTCTTGCACAGTTTTTGAGGTGAGACCTAGGCTCCAGCGCGAGCACAGCCTTCTCTTGCTTCTTCAAAATGCATGTTGTGCATTCTTGTTTATAAACCCTTGAAATCTCCACTTTCTCGTGCATGTGGGACTAATGCTTTTGGTTTTTTTAAAGTTGTCCTATATATTTTGAATCAAAATTTGTGGGACCTGTGGTACACTAATCCCTCCAGCCGGCATAGTCCCCAAGAGCTTCTTGGCTTAACTTCAAATCACGTATTGAGTGCAAGAGTATATAAACATTCAAAATCTTCCAAATGTGGGATAATGTTGTTTTAGATTTTTAACACCATTCATATCCTGGGAACCAAAACTCGCCTTCTCCATACGCAATCCTTAAGTTTCCTTATTTTTAAAACTTGTAAAAAATCCTTGTTTTATGCGTGGGCTACTTCAGAAAACACGCAGCCTTTGGATGGTTCACAAACAAACAATTAACATGCCTTATTTATGTTTCTACTCTATGTGCAGCCTCTGTGTAATTTAGTATTACACCTACCAAAGCATTTTCTTGGAGTTCCTTAACTCCTATTGCTTCCACGCGCTGGCATCCACTATGCTCTACGCAGCATCCCTGCATTTGTCTCTTCTTAGCAGCTCCTTCCTCCAAGTCCAGCATAGGATGCTCCTCCAATGTAACACTTGTTTTAAAAGACTTCTTTAAAACCTCTGTTTTCTGGATTTTTATGCTTATGCGCAAGCCTTGCTAGTTTCCTTGGTCTCACGCGCTGGTTTTGAGGCAATTATACTTGCCAATCACATTACAAAATGCAATCTCCTCCAATTCATTTCACATGTAAAATTGGTAAATTTAATTGCTTTGACACCTACCAATGGTAATGCAGGAAGATTTAAAAGTCTTGCTCCTTAACCTGCTGCATAAGCATCTCTTCACTTCCCATTCTCCATTTGCCTTGGAACCATGTGTAGTTTTTTAATGTTTTATACCTACCAAACGCATTGGCTTTGGTGTTTGAAATGTTTTATACATTTCTAACTTCCCTTTATGTTGTTGCGTGGCATTCTTGCAAAGCTTCTCTCTTAACATTTGTGTAGCCTCTTTAGCATCCTCGAAATGCTACAACTATTTACCAGTTTAATAGAAGTAGTGAATTATGGTTCAAATCCAGTTATATGCATCATTTCAAAAACATCTTGCAGCTTATCATACTGTTTGCTCTTAGCAATAATCATTAGAAGTACATTATACATCTTTGGTCTATTTTGATTTGGATTTTTCTTTGGAGCCATCTGAAATAATTTAGTGCAATGTTCACATTCTTCTACCTCTTTAAAACCTCTGCAGCATGTCCAAGATGAAACTTATCACTCATTCATTCAAGAGCTTCCTCCATAGGTGGCCCCCATGTATCTTTACCTAGAATGTTGCAGATTTCATTTACCTCATTGTCTATATGGTTTTCCTGTTCTCTAGTATTGTTGTGCTCTCCTCCACATCCAATTGGCTTCCTTTGGCCAAATGATTTTGGAACTTCCATTTGAGAAATAAGAAAAGTTCCTCCACTTCAATAAACATCGGGAAATGGAATAGCCACATTACTGATACAAAAATAGACATGCTCAGTCAATACCTTCCCCTGTAGATAAAACTCCCAATTTCACACCAAAGCTTGTAACCCCAACTAATCATGCACCTTAGCTTGAAAACTTGTAACATGCCACTACTGAAAGTCAGAATTCAATTCATCGTGACAAAATCCCGGATTGATTAAATAGCTCGCGGGAGTGCCTTTGAAAACTAACCAAAACACACAATCGGATCATGACACTTAGAAAACATATAGACTGGAATATAAACATTCAGCTTGCAAAAAGGCTTGCCTTGACAACACACGAGAAGAGATAATTTAAATCCTCTAAAATTTCTTGTTTTAATGTCTCTGCAATTTGACCTCATAAGCAACAGCTGGCCTCTGGAAGGGGCTTCAAAAACTGACTAGAAGACTTCACATGAATGTGCCATCAGAAAATTAGGTTCAATCCCAACATGTGAGAACACATGCCAGAGAAAAATGCACAGAAACATTTGAGAAAAAAAATATCACTATTCAAACATGGCCTTTTGAAAAAACTAATTCTGTCTGCACCACCAATCTGCACAAATCACCTTCAAAACTGACTTTGAAAACTCATCAACTGAAACCATCATGAACCAGAATCTTGAGTATTTATTCACTCCCATACAAGGAGAATGAATCCACAATTATCTCAATCAGAAAACCATAAGGTGAAAACCCAACAAACACCAAAGTCAGCCTATTAGAAACATTCTGGAAAAAAATAGTGACATATGCAGAAGTCTAGTTTGGAAATGGCTTAAGAAAGTGACTAGACGGATTGGTAGAGATCCAAAAATCTTAAGGGAGAGTCACTCCTAGGTATAAAATGAAGAACAACCCTCAATTATTCTTGACCTTGAACTGGGTGCAAGCTGGGAGACCTCCAAGTAGGTCACTTAAAATATGGACTGTGCACATTCAATGAAACTTAACAAACTGCAAATGGAAAGGCTCTGGAAAAATGATCAAAAAAGCATGTGGGGGGATAAAAATGGACATGGATACTCTCTCACATGCCTAAAACACATTTTAACAACCCTCATGCTATGAAAATAAACCGGTCATAAAAGGAAAACCTCCGAAGTGAGCAACTTTATAAAATTCTGGAAAGACACAAATGCAGATGTAAAATTTGCACAAACTGCCTTTGGATTCCTCTTGCAAAACATAGTAGATCAGCTCCTGAATCTTTGAAAATTTCCAAGTTGGTAAAACCTCACACATGGAATGCAGATATCCAACTAAATCATCATCACCATCAAGTGACACTGAGAAATCAACATGCAAAGTCAGCCTCCTAGATGAATAATCATTTGATACAAAAAACTAAATAAAGTCTATTTGGTTGTCACTTCACAGAAGCATCAAATGAAACATTTAAGATATGAAATCTTGGATAGAGATTCACCTTCACATGGATAAAACACATTTTTAATAATATTTTTCTAATCTTTAACTGGCCAATTAGTATAAATCCCCAAAGTCAGCCCTTTACCAACTTCTAATTTCAAAATCAGTGAGACTACATAAATATGACTTGGAATTAGTTGAGGAAACTAATCAAATGGATTGGCACATCTCTGAAAATATTCATGGTATTACATCTCTATGATTACAATATAGTGCAATAATCCTTTCATCATGACTATCAATTGTGTACACAATGTAAGATCTCAAAGTAAGTAACTTCATAACCCTGCAATTCAGATTCTGAGAAACAACATAAATTGCAAACAGAATTGCTCTGACAAACCTATCATATGAACTTATGAATCTGCAAATGAAACTGTAGCTTCTGTCTCATGCCTAAAACACCTCAGACCCATCCTTATATCATGAAACTCTATCTGGTCAAAGATGCAAGCATGAAAAGTAGGTCATTCACTATAATTAGACAATGTGCAGAATGCAGATTTGAGGTAAACAACTTTAAACAATTGTCTCCAAAACTCATCGAAACTTATATCTGAAAGTTGTGACCCATTAAATCTACCCCATGATAGGTTTTACACATGTTCCCCAATCATTATCTCATAGAAATCATCAGGTCACATCTTACTTGCACTCAAAGTAGGCACTTTCCAAAAAGTTTTCAGGGGTACTCACCTTGCCTTGGAGAAAATTTTGAATTGGTAACTCAAAATTTGTGCCAAATTTGAGAGTACCAACAATGGCTTTGTCTAGGGATGTGTGCCCCTTGTGGGCACATAGAGAATTTATAATCTCTTGGTTGAGAAGACCACTCAAAAATCAGACTTCCTTTTAACTTTCCAAAAACTAGGTTCCTTATTGAAAACACAAAACACCTAACACACGACGGAAAGCAAAACAGATATACAACTTGTACAATATTTACAAATGGCCAACAACAATAAAACTAAAATCACCTCTTACCCCTATCAAAAACTTAATTCTCATTTCCATGGATCAAAGGTAATAGATACTTATTATTTCTTGCAACATGATCCAACATGCTGCCCAATATCTTCAACACATCATATAACAAATAATCAGCATCTTCCTTGTCATTAGGTTCTTGGAAGTCATCACAATACTAAGAACGCTGATCATTCTGTAACAAAATGTTGTCACACTCTTTACCATTACTGACAAACTAAAAAGGAAAACATTCCAACTCCTTTTCATGGGTGGAAACAAAATCATCATGAACACTAGTTTGCACCAAAACATAAGCTTCATTAAAAATAGTGATTTGCAAACTACGATTAAACTCTTTCACACAAACATCTAATTGCATTAGACCAGATGTAGCTTTCTGACCATGATCTCCACAAGCATCCTCTAAATCTGAAAATGGATCATCAAATAACAATTCATTTGCCATTGGCAAATCTGAAAACACACATGTAGATCTCTCACCCTCCTCAAGGGAGTAATCAGTATTCTGATTTATATAAGTGTACGCCTCTTTTTCATGATTCATGGTTCCCAAGCTTTCCAAAGGCAAGGGTTAGTAGAAAAGGTTTTACAAATGATATAAATCCAATACACAAATACTACTAAAATTAATAACTCGAAGCATAACCAATAAAATGTACAAGCAAAGAAAGGAAAACAAATGAATGCAAAACCCGAAGCGCTTGAAGCTTCTATTGTTTCTCTCTACTCCTTCCAAAATGTTGTTCTTGATGCTTAGTATTGAGGTGGGCAGCGTTTATGACTTGAGAAGTGTCGATAATTTGCTAATTGAAATGAGTGTGTGATCGCAAGATGGCTTGCATGTTAGAACCAAAGTGACATAGTAATGGCGCATGAGAGCTTGAAATCCTGGATCCTTCAAATGGTTATGAAGGGTTTATTATATAGGAATTGGGGATGAAATGAATGGTTGAGATCAATCCCAGAGATAGGGAGATGAACGGTTGAGATCAAAGGGAAATGGAGAAGCCATTAGTAAACTCCACTTCTTCAATTTGTAAAGAGGAGACAGAGTTTGGTTGACTGAAGAGCTAATTGTGAGTAACCTTTTTGAACTGAAGAGGTGGGTGAAGTTACCCATGTGGACTGGAGAGGTGGGTGGAGTAACCCATGTGATCTGATTGGAGTTATCTATTTGAAGATAAATGAATGTTTAATTCATTTATTTAATTAAAGTTTTCAACATGTGAGATAATTTAATTCTTTTTGATTTAGAATTGCTTTATTGAATGAAATTAAATTAATTTAATTGGAAGAATTTAATTAGTAAGTTTAAATATTTGAATTTAAACTATAGGAAATTGAATTTAATTAATTGATTAATGGTAATTAATCAATTAAGGTTAATTAATTAAA
>MU224968.1:4314803-4330446 GCA_018584345.1 Thuja plicata
TTTATTCAAATTTGATTTGAATAATACCCTAAATCCTAGCTAGGAACCTATTAATCCTACCCTAAAGCCTACCCTATTCCTACCCTACTCCCATCACCTCATTTCCTAAGCATATTTCCCCACCTAACTGTCCTATGATTTTGTTTAAAGGGTGATTCCTAACCTTTTTAAGGCTAATGGAATGCTCACCCGCATGGGGAAATTCTTTCCAAAATGGGCACCCATTCCTCTTTAATTTCTTCTTACAACTTTGTCTCCCCTTTTGAAATATTGAGCTACTCAATATTAAATTCCAATTTTGACTCAAAATTGGCCATCTTTTCAAGTCTATGTGTCCCTTATGTGGCTCTTATGTGGATGCCACATAGGTGCCACTTCATCCAAGCCTCTTCCTCTCTCCAAAAACTCTATAAATAGAGGCCTTCTCCTCTTCATATGCATCTCTCATATTTGCATTGTTATTATGCTAACATAGCTATAGACTTTCATTGTTTTCATATGCTTTTTAAGTCTTTTATGCTTAATTCACATAGATATCACATGCTAGGCTTCAATTTGGAGAATGAATCTTAGTTTCCATCTATTATATGCATATCATCTTCATAACTAGCTAAGAATATCATCCTTTTGAAAGATTTGAGACTAATTCCTTATACTAGTTCTTGAATTCTTTCATCTTATCAATCTTGCATTGGAATTGGGATCCATTTTTTTTTTGTGTGTTTGAGAGAGCACATCTATATCCATATCAAGAAGAGAAAATCAAAATGAGTAGAATAGGGTGCATTGTTACTTATTTTTAGCTCAATCTGATGTTCTGTTGAGTTCTTTGTTGCTTGCTTGCTCTTTCATGTGATTTTGAATTGATGTGCTAACCCACTAATATTTTCATGTTTGAGATAGCTCCCAATAGATTGATTAATTCCTCATACTACATTTTGGCACACCCAGTGGGACCCATGTCCCTAAATTCCTCTAACTTCTAGTCTTATTTCTTCCAAATTTCGTCAAGCACGCGGATCAACGTTTGTGAAAATGCTAGTTCTCACTGAACTGCCGATCAGTGTTTGCGTTGAACCAGTGTCTACGACCTGAATTGTCGTTTACGCATGGTGTTGTTAATTTCATACTTTCAAAACTTGACTTTTCAATTTTTTGAGATTCACTATCTTTTCCATTGCTTTTAGTGTTTTAGCATTCTATTTTTTATCAGAGATCCACTTTCACAAGGTGTTATAATGCTAAAAATTCATTAAAGTAAACAAATCTTGATGGTTTCTTAAAAACACACTAGCTTTTTAATGTTTAGAAAGTTTGAAATGGCTAAATTTGATCTAATTAAAGACTAGAAAGGAAAAAATTAACTCTGTTTGTTGTCTCTTGCTATCTTTTTATGCTTATAGGTACAACGGCATATACGTAAACTCTAGTTCATGAACCAGCGTCTGTGACTCACAAACTGGCGTCTGTGCATAATCGGCATCTACATTCTACAATTCGGCATCTTTGACTAGTATAGCCACTTTTTGGTTTTCTGTGTTTTTAAGCTTGTTTTCTACATTCTGTCATTCTTAGGCTAAAATAGGAATTAGCGTATGCACCCTGAATCGGCGTCTACGCTTTGTCAAATTGTTTGTATCATTTTCTAACAATTGTTAAGTGGTTCTTGTGTGTTCAACGCTTGTCAAAGGCCAAACTCAAAATTACTAATTAGTTGTTTTGTAGCACCGCTTGTCAAAGACGCAATTTCAAGACTACTAATGTTTGTATTGCAGGTTTCCTTCGATCTACATTGACCAAATGATCATGTTTGTGTTAATATTTCTTAGGCACGTAGATTAATTAGTTAGATTTCTTTATCTAATCTAAAGCAAGTGTTAGGGGATTATTCTCTCTTCCCTTTTGGAAGGATCAAAAACCTAGACACACTTGCTTTACGTTAAATAATTAAATCTTTTTGGGAAAGAACAAACTTGTCTTGCGTGCTTGTGGAGAAAATGATACTGGATAGGAGAGTATGCTCTTTTCCCCTTATGGGAAAATTAGAAATCCAGACTCATTTTTTGTCGCCAATCCAAGTTAGTTTGAATCCTTTAGATGGGCCTGCCGGTTGAGGAAAAAATCTCCCAAAAATGACCCACGTGAGAACAAGGTGTAAGCCACACCACTCTAACTCATGTTAATCAAATTTACTCCTTGGGGTTAAAGCCTCGGGAGTCAGTTGTCATTTGAGCTTATACTCGGCTCTTGTCTAACTTAAGTGCAGCCTCGTAGTCTCAATCACGTTTACATGACCACTTTTGTCAAGACGCTCTATGGGGCTATATGCCTAAATTGTGCTTTCACAGACATAGAGGATACAATCAAATAGAGAACCATACTAAACACTCTAGGCTTAGAAGCTACCCAGAACACCCTTGAAAGGTGATAATGCTTGTGCATGGAAGATAGTAACTTCCCCAAGATCACTCGTACATTCATGCCACCCTGAGCATTTGGAATCAGATAATATAGTGTCATGACTAGAGCCATTGCGTGCTTGGTGATGGCTATATTCTCATTAGCTTTTGTGTGTGTGCCTAAGCTTATGAGAAAGTATTTTCATGCTATGCCAATTCCTTAGGTAGATTTTGTGCTTGAAGTGCTTGAAAAACATTGACAAAATCCAAAACACAGACAGAATATCCAACATTCAAATTTGTCACGTGCTTGTATCCTTCAAGGTTGCTTTGTCCCTTGTTGGATTGTTTTTAGGCACATGCTTGTTATTTTCAGGTTTGACTATGTTGAAATTGGTTCTTGCCATGGAACAAATCTATTGAAAGTCAGAACAAGGTCAAACTTTTTCCAGATTATCAAGACAATGTCCCTTTGCAAATAATTTGGTCCTTTACGAGATATGTCCTAAAACCTCCAACTATTCATCCAAGATTAGATCTATTTATAAGACATGACCAATTCCAAGAAGCATAAGAAGGTGAAAACTTCGTTACCACCCATGCAAAGAGAACAGAAAAACACAACCCGAGAAGCTACCAAGTACCAACACATCATTGATTCTGTCAAACAAGAGATTCATAAACGGGAAGAATTTGACAAAGTGATCTACAACAACAAGGTTTCTCATTTCATGGGAAAGTATCGTCTAAACTTTGCTTTTGTTGGATTTGAGCGATATGACTAGTCGATTTACCACAACAAACAAAAGTTCCTCCTCTTCTTAAGCTCACTTAGCTTGCATTTTAGGACCTCCCTTAGGTTGTTATCTTTAGGAACACATCACACACTCATCCTAGCATGATCTTGCATTAATCAAATCAATCTTAATCAGCCTAGCATCATCCTAATCATCATCCAAAGCATCCTTGATCTCATCCCTCACTTGGTATTGCATCCTCTTTTGAGTTTCTAAAAACCTACATCTTAATCAAACGCCATCCTTGAATGTCCTTAAATTAAATATTGTTTAGGATAATCCTCTTTGTCTTTTGCAACCTAATCACCTTGATCAAAAGGTTGGTTCACACTAACAAAGAATCTCGTCTGCCAAAGACCACAAGTCGGTCTTAGGTAGACAATCATATCCACTTGATCCTACACTAGGGAAAGAAACCCTTGATCCTTTCATACATCAAGTCATCCTTAATCCATAGAAGCGCATCCATCATCTTAAACACATCCGAATCCTAGCATCATCACCCTTAGCTTCTTAGGCACATCTTTTGCATCACATCTTGCATCTCATATTCCTTTTAGGATAGTCATTTCATGCCACCTATCACACAAGCCACTAAGAAGAGGAAGAACATGGATCCTTATGTTGTCACTAGCTCATCTAATCCTACGATTGACAACACCAATTCCATGGTTACTTATGCACCTCATCCCAATGATCAAATTGAACATATTTGGGTAGACACTAATGAAACTCCCACTCTGAGTACTGTGGAAACATTAATCAACCATCTAGCTCATGTCCACATGGTAAATGCCATGAGTGGATGCAAGAGAAACCAAGTACTCTTGGACATCCAACAACAAGGACTTCAACTCCCACCTTGGATTATACCTACACTTGTCACACGACCTATGGCACTTCCAGGGGAACGCCCTTATCCCACTAGAAATGAATTTTTTGACCCACTTCAATGAGCCCTACAAGTGGGAACTCTTATCATGCAAGTAGTTCATCCATCCATTCCACCTTCCATCATGCACACAACACCCTCATCTACCTCAAGAGCCCTACCTCTTGATGCCACATAAGTAGCACAAACAGTACCCCCTATCACTATGCAGGCACCTCCGCAAGCCACAATCGCTTCTCTTTCACAAGAAATCCCAATATTCATTGCAAACTTTCCACCACCACCAGTTAGCACACAACAAACCACTATTCCACCCATTCCTACTGAGCCAATTCAAAGTGCAACAACCAGTTCACAGCATCAAAGCACCCAAGTCTCCATGCCTATTCTGCCTTTCTTCACCATAGGCATGCCAACAACCAACACATATAACCAACCCTTATTTCCACAAGGGTCCACTTTTCCTGCTCCACCAGCAACTCAATCACAATGAATGCAACAGTTTTACCTCAACTGTTGTTCAACCCAAATCCCCCCATACTACAGCCATCCACAAACCCCTTCATCGTACCCCAAATTCCCATCCCACCTATCCAACAGCAGCAACAACAACCTATCCAATAGCAGCAACAACAACCTATCCAACAGTAGCAACAACAACATATCCAACAATAGCAACAACAACCTATCCAACAACAACCATCCCAGCAACAACAACCACAGCAACAAATCACCAACCCATTCACATCCCAAGCACAACAGCAACAAATCAACCCTTTCACAGCTGCACAGCCCACCATCCAAACTACACAGCAGCTGCAACCACAAACGCAGGGGGAAAACCCCCTCATGGAACAACCACTGCAACAGTTTGCTAATCCTTTCATCCAACCCATGCAACAATAACAAACTCATTCCACCAATTACATAGCCATGCCATCTTTCGCTGCATCACAAACAATTCCGCCTCCATAGAAATTCAATGTTCCCACTAGGGTCATTCCGTCACAAAACACCTATCCTCCATCTTATACAGGTGCGCAACAAGCTCATCCTTCCTATCCAACACCACAACAAATTTAAGCATATTTTCAGCAGTTGCAACAATCTTATCAAGTGTTGACACCTCCTCCACTGCAGTATTCACCTCAAACATAGCTTCCACCATAATAGCCCATATACGTTGACCAGCAACCATCATATCAAACACCACAATATCCCCCACAAAATCCTCCGTACTCACCATTTGATCCATAACAGGTTCAAGGAAATCATGCAATCACAATCAACAATCCTCCCCCGCAAATCAATCATGAATGGGAGGAAATGAAGAATGCTCTCAAGGAGCTGAAGGCTGGGACAAAGGCTAAAACATTCAAGTTTGAAGAGATATGTCCTTATCCATTTGATCAATCTATCACTGCCATACCCTTCCCCAAGCACTTTGAGACACCCAAATTCGATAAATATCAGGGGAAGGGAGATCCTGTGAGTCATGTGAAAGAATTCTACATGGCCTGCCAAGAAGTGGCCTATAGTGATAACTTCCTCATGAGACGATTTCCTAAAAGCTTAGGAGGAACTGCTCTTGAGTGGTTCTACAAAATTCCTTACAGCACAGTCTCTACTTTTACAGAATTATCAGAAAAGTTTGTGGCCCAATACACACATAATGTCGAAAATGAACACTCACTCCTTAACCTATGCAATTCCAAACAAAAGGGAGGAGAGATCCTGGCTGATTATCTTTAGCACTGGAAAGGGCTTACTACAAGGTTGTGTTACCAACCCCCAGAGCAACATCTTATCAAAATCTTCATTAACAACCTTCATCCTAAGCTTGCCTATCACATGCGCATGAACTGTATACAAACTTATCATGACATCAGAATCAAAGGTATGGACCTTGAATGGGGTCTTGTAGAAGAAGGTGCCATCAAGCACTACAAAGAATCATAGCCTAACAAACATAACAATGATTGATCATGATACTGGAACAAGAACAAAAACATGGTAACAGATGGAGCCACTAACACCAAACATGTTCAGGTCATGGTAGCCAGTCCTAATACACCTACCCAAAATTATCAGCAAGCACCACCAATGTACCCTCAACCTCCTCCCATGTATTAATAGCCCATTCTTGTATATTCTCAACTGACTTACCAGCAAAACATGCGCCCTCAAGGTGCGACTATCTATCCCCCTCCAAGGACATCATATCAACACAATTATCAAGGTCCTATGAATCATACAAATGCTATATCAATCCCGCATGGACAACAAAGACCTTGTTCTTTGAATGCACCACAACGCACGTTTACCCCTTTAGGTGAACCCATAGATGTCATCTTCCGCAAACTGGTCCAAGCTAACCAAGTCATGCATCCCAAAACAAAGCCATTTTATGACTCAACTCCTAAGCTAGCTTGGTATAAAGATAATGAGTACTGTGAATACCACCATGTTAAGGGACACACTACCCTCAAATGCATGAAGTTGAAACACTATATTCAAGATCTCATTGACCACAAGGAGATCGAAGTGGACTCTCCTGCCCAATCATCACCAAATGCAGGCCTTAAAATTTATCAAAATGCATTCCCTAAACACACTTCAGGTACAGGCCCAAGCAATCCTACCCAGTCCTCTGATCTGGGGAAGGGTAAAGAAAGCAGAAAATCCTGACAGAAAAGATTATACCAATGCCTATATCAACTACGATAATCTCGTTGGTTGCATATTCCAAGTCCAGTCCTCCATCAATGTCATCCTTGTCAAGGGTACTGATAACCAATGTGCCATCACCACTCATAGAGGTATGATAACAGTCACAGGTGTCGGTCCTGCCCCATCTACTGGGACCCAATACAACATTTTGGAACACCTAGGGAATACTCCCACCCAAATTTCCATCCTAGATCTTCTCCGCACATCACCCACTTATCAAGCAATCCTTAATAAAGCCTTGAAAGAATCCCGTGTTCGCAGTAACATCAACCTCACTGAATTCCAAAACCTTATCAGACACCTATCTGCATCTTGTGGGTTCTCCTTTAAACCAACAGATGTACCCTTAGAGGAAACCAATCATAATCTCCCACTCTGTATCACTATTATGGTTAAAGATTTTTCCATCAAATGGGTCATGATAGATAATGGATTGGCCCTAAATCTGTGCACTCTAAAATTCATAAAACAGTTGGGTTGCACTGAAGTTGATATAACAAATGATGTCATCATAATAAAGGCATATGAGAATTTGGATCATACTTCTGAAGGCACCATATCATTGCCCATTCAAGTGGGCCTAGTTATCCAAGATACATTATGTCACATTGTTGATCTTGACCTTCCCTTCAACATTATCCTTGGATGCCCATGGATTCATTCTATGCAAGTCATCCCATCCACCTACCATCATTGCATCAAATTCCCATATAATGGCACTGAGATCACCATTCGCGCAGATCCCAAGCCCTTCGCATACTGCAATGCATTGGAAACATCCTTTCCACATTCCAATCACTATCCTGGGATCGATATTGGTACTTCTATCGCTAGCTCATCTTGGACCCATTCAGACCCAGAAATAATCCTCTCTTCCACCTTATCCACAATCAAGATCAACAACAAAGGTTGTGGTGAGTACACTTGATTTGATGCCTTCACAGTTGGAGCACTACCAATTGATCCACACACTCAAGGCCGCCAACCTAATCTAAGAAAGACAAAATCAGAGATAACCAAGGCACTACAATTTGGTTCTACAACTTTCATATCAAAAGGTACTTTGACTAGCCAGGAAATGACACCAAACATTAACCAATGGCTATATAAAGGTTCACCACCCAAGGACACAAGTCACCTCAATTACTTCAAAGATAAGTACCCCGCAACTCACAAATTGGTGACAGAAAAATGGAACTACCAAGGAGGTGGCCTTGGTTATGAAGAGAAAGGAATGAAAGATCCTATTGTACCTACCCAATTGGAAAAGCACTTGGGCCTTGGCATGGGCTCTAACATGAATGGGGGCACCAATGAAAACACCTTTGCCTCTTGTCCGTCCTTGGGTGAAATCGCTGACTTCGAAGATATCCTGGAAGAGAAAGTTTTGAGAGCTTATGATGATGTTTTTAATGATGAAACCTTCCTGGGAAATTATGTCCTACAACAACTTTCCATCCTCTTCATTTACCTTCCCCTCCACCATCCTGAACTCATAGACTGGGACCAACCAAGTGTTGTACACGTTGACGAGTTCCAAAGTGAGGATGCTCTCCTAAGATTCATGGGAGCAATTGAGAAAAGCAGTGACTGGGGGGAAGACTCAGCATATGTCTACAAACTAGACCCAAAGGCATACTTTGGGGAAGAGGAGAACTTTAGCCACAAAAATGAAATAGAAAAAAAAAATAAAAAAGAGAAAAATCGATCCCCTAGTGAAAACTCCTCTGGGGTTCTATCTGATCATAAAATAGTAAAAACAAAGGGTGTATCCCCTGGTGAAAACCTCTCTAAGGCGCCAGAGGATGAAGATTCTCCTCTTCCTCTCATCCATGATTACAGACCTGAACAGTCATTGATTCTCATTGAAGAAGCAAAACCTATCAACCTGGGTACCAAAGAAAATCCCGCCATCACATACATAGCAGCATCTCTAAGTAAAGCAGAAGAAAGTGATCTTGTCACTTTATTAAAGCAATCCATCAACAAGTTTGCATGGTCTTACTCCCACATGCCGAGATTAGACCCTAACTTGGTGGTCTACCATCTAGTAGTGGACCCAAACATCAAACCTGTCAAGAAAAAGCTCAGAAAGATGCACCCTAAAGTGGCACTACTTGTCAAAGCGGAGCTAGAAAAGTTACTCCAAGCCAAGATCATCTGCCCCATTGACTATTCTAATTAGATTTCTAAAATGGTGCCCATCTCTAAGCCTGATAAATCAATCAGGATATGTACAGATTTCAGAGATCTCAATAAGGCATGTCCCAAAGATGATTTCCCATTACCAAACATACACATGATCATGGATCTCATGGCAGGACATGAGATGTTGTCACTCATGGATGGCTTTTCTGGATATAATCAGATCCGTATTGTAGAAGAAGATCAGCATAAGATAGCATTCACAACCCCTTGGGGCACCTTCTTCTATAACATGATGCCTTTTGGCTTAAAGAACACTAGAGAAACCTATCAAAGGGCCATGACTGTCATTTTTCATGACATGATTCACAAGATCCTTGAAGACTATGTGTATGATATCTTGGCAAAATCAGTAAAAAGGGAAGATCACCTAGATGTTCTGGAATGCATCTTTGACAGAATTGGACACTATTGCTTAATGCTCAACCCTAAGAAATGTGTCTTTGGGGTCACATCAAGAAAACTCCTGGGGTTCATTGTATCCAGACGAGGCATAGAAATAGATCCAAAGAAAGTGCAAGCTATCATAGAGATGCCTCCACCAAAAACACTTTGACAACTACACAGCCTCCAAGGAAAGCTACAATCTGTGCATCATTTCATCTCTCAACAAGCAGACAAGTGCCAACCAGTCGCTCATCTCCTACGAAAAGATAACACATTCAAGTGGGATCCTCAGTGTCAAAAGAGTTTTGACAAAATCAAAGAATAATTAGCTAATCCACCCATCTTGGTACCACCTGTACCTAGTCAACCACTCATCCTAGACATTTCTGCTACTACCACAGCACTGGGGGCACTCCTTGCTCAACTAGATGATGAGGGTAAAGAAAGAGCCATTTACTACATCAGTCAGACTTTAGTAGGTTATGAGCTCAATTATTCTTCTATGGAAAAAGCATGTCTGGCAGTGGTCTTTACCACTCAAAAAATTCTCCACTATATGCTTAGTCATACAACCAAGCTCATTTCAAAGGTGGATCCTCTCAAGTACCTACTCTCTATAACTACACTCACAGGTTGAATGGAAAAATGGGTTATGTTGCTAAGTGAGTTTGATATTAAGTATGTCAACAAAAAATCCATTAAAGGGCAAGTCATTGCTGATCAGTTAGCAGAAGCACCATTGATAGATGCTTATCCTTTGGTCATAGAATTTTGGATGAGCATTTGTACATGATAGAAGAACAACCAATGTGATAGCTCTACTTTTATGGGTCCTACATAGCTCATGGTGTAGGGGCAGGAATACTTTTTGTCACACCTCAAGGTGACTACATCCCTATGTCATTCAAATTGGGATTTCCCTCCACAAAAAACATTGCAGAATATGAAGCACTAATTGCAGGACTCTACATGGCCATAGAATGGAACATCACATATATACACATCTTTAGCGACTCCCAACTCATCATCAAACAAGTCCTAGATGAGTATCAAACCAAAGATGACAAATTGATGCCATATAAGAAGATGGTTGATAAACTGAAAGAACACTTCCTCCATTTGTAGATAACACAGGTACCACACTTGCATAATAAGGTTGCTAATGCAATGGCCACAATTGGTTCTCTCCTAGAGATTCCTCACGAGTCTATGCAATACAAATTCTTAGTTGAGAAACTACATGCTCCCACTTATGAGAACAATGAATCAACTTGAGTATGTGTCTTTTTTGGTCCCTAGTCCCCATAGTACCATGATATCCAAGCTTACCTACAAAATGGTATCATATCTCCTCACCTCACTACAACCCAATGCAAAAACATTATTCGCAGAGCATCCCGTTACACCCTCGTGGTCAATACCCTTTATTGTTGAGGCTATCACAATGTGCTCTCTAGATGTCTAGATGAAAAAAAATTGCCCAGGCTTTACAAGAGGTACATGCTAGAATTTATGGTTCCCACACGAGTGTCATGGTCCTAGCCAAACAACTTCTATGTATAGGGTACTATTGGCCTACAATGGAACATGATGCTTGTGAGTTTGTCAAAAAATGCCTACCTTGTCAACAGCATGCCAATTTGATTCATGCTCTGGCCCAAGATCTCAGACCTATTGCACCTCCTTGGCCCTTCTCTTGTTGGGGTTTTGACCTCGTTGGTAAGATTACTCCCCTCTTGTCTGAAGAACACAAATACATAATCACAACTATGGAGTACTTTACAAAGTGGGTTGAAGCAATTCCGCTCACCCTCACTAATAGCATCTAGATATCCAAATTCATCCTCTATCACATCGTTTACCACTTTGGCATACCCTCCACCATCTTCATAGATCACGGTACACCATTTGAAAATCAACATGTCAATGATCTATGTGCTTTCCTCCATATCCATCACCATTTCTCCAATCCGTATTTCCGACAAGGTAACGGCCAAGTTGAGGAAACTAATAAAACCATCCTCTAAATCCTCAAGAAAGTTGTCAATGATACTGGTCGTGACTGGCATCTCCAGATCAACCCTGCCCTATGGGCATATTGCACTTCCTACCGTACTCCTACTAGCACTACTCCATACTCCCTAGTCTACAGTGTTGAAGTAGTCTTACCAATTGAGGTCAAACTACCCTCCCTCCAAGTATCACTAAGAGGCCTGATTGATGATGAAGATTACTGAGTGGCACGACTGACACAGCTTGATCTACTAGATGAAAAGCGTTAGCAAGCTTATGATCACTTGATTGTTTACCAGAATAGACTCAAGTGGAACTATAACAAGAAGGTCCACCCATGGCAGTTCCAGGTAGGGGACCTTGTGCTAAAGGAAAATTAGAAAGTGGGTATTGATCAGGAAAAGAAAGGCAAGTTTGAAGTCACCTAGCAAGGCCCATATGTTTTCACTGCATGCTTCAGTTCTGGGGCATATCAACTCTCCAATCCTGAAGGAGAGACATTGAATGATCCTACCAACATCATTCATCTTAGGTGCTTCTATGCCTGATAGCTGGCTGTTCATTCCAGTTATCTGCAAAAATCAATAAAAAGTATAAAGAGTCATGAAGAAAGCACAAAAACAATGAAAAAAGTCCTAAAAAAATCTCTAAAAAATTTTTAAAAAATGAATATGAAAAAATGGTTGTCCCCGTGAAAACCTGCTAAACAGGCACTTGGGCAATATCAAAAACATCAAAAAGATCCAAAGAAATCAAAAAGAAAAATAAAGAAAAAACTTTCGTCCAAAGGTAAAAACTTGGCAATCAGGTGCCTCAGACAAGTATGGGTGATGAAAACCTAGAAAGAAGCATCACAAATAATGGACCATTCCATTATCTATCAAAATCTCATTTCTTCCATCACCAGCATCACATCTCCACTAACCTCCACATTTCCCATATTCCCTGGGTGTTCGCATATCATACGCACTAGTCTGAAGTGATCCTCCTATCTCATGTTCTGAGCTTTTGTACACATAATCTTGTATATTATTGTCCATACATTGTACTATCCCAAACCCTGAGCTTCAATCCTATATATTTCTCATATCCTGAGCTGCTCCTTGTATGGAAAATGATACAGTTGCGCTATTAAAATGATACAGTTTGATCATAGTGCACATTCGACCAATCAACTTGGTAAGTCACATCTTTCTGGAAATGAGTTTATTGAGGATGTATCCTTCCTCTTGTCAACTTAAATCTAGATCATCATCATCTTGGGGTTCTCGTAGGATGTATCTCTCCTCTTGAACTAATCAATCAGCATGCTACACTATCACACACATCAAGACAAACAACATGATCCAATCAAAACTTGGCAGCAACCTTTGTACATGATCATTGTAGCTAATTGCTTGTAATTAATCACTCAGTTTGATCCTTGTATATTCATGACATACTTGATCTTCTCGCCATCACGCTAACATCTTGAGTTTTCATCCTACTAATAGTCACTGCCTGATCCTCCATAGTCCACCTATCTGGTTTATCAGTTGATTGTGACACACCAAAAAAAAATGAGTCCTATTGCATCTGTTGCCTTTAGTATCATTATTATATCTATCATTTAGATTAAGTTCCATTATTATTCATTTTAGATTCATTATTCATTATTTTAGATTTATTAGATTCATCATTAGATTGCATTAGATCCATCATGTTAAATCCATTATTAAATTGCATTAATCATCAAGACAATCATTTACTTGCATAGTTAGTATCATTTTAGAACTTTGCATTATTAATCCATCATTTAGATTCATTTCATATATTGCATAATTCATTTAGATTCATTTTAATCTTGCATAGTTAATTCATTTAGACTCATTTTAATCTTGCATAGTTAATTCATTTAGATTCCTTTTAATCTTGCATAGTTAATTCATTTAGATTCATTTCATATATTGCATAATCCATTTAGATTTATTTCATGTCTTGCATAGTTACTTCATTTAGATTCATTTTAGTCTTGCATTGTTAAAAACTCATTTAGAAGCATTCATAAAATGTCACATATACATTTGCATACATCCTAAAAACACATCACATCCTGCATCCACACACGTCAGTACATCATATATATAGCATCATCCACCCTGCATAAGTTATACATCATATATACATAATCATGAAACCATCCTGCATACACAATAGATCTTACATATACATCACATCCTACAAGCACCAAATGTCAATAATCATATAGGCATATGCATGAAAATGTTATATAAATCACAGCATATAGATCATACATCATAAGCATCATAAGAGTCCTCAATGATCATATATAAATCAACTGTCCATAAAATACAATGGTTGTCAGCAAAATAAATCACGTACACCTCAGTGCCAATATACATGTATATCTCAAAATGCAAAAATGTGTGTCACATGATACTCTGCTGAATCATGTCAGTGGTGGATGTGGCAGCATACCCACATATCCCTATGATGTTGAGGTCCACACTATGCTCTAAGATCGAGACCTCTCTGAGTAATCTCACCCCTGTCCCTCAGGAACTAGCTGATGATACAATGCTTGGTAGTGGGAAGCCTCTTTTCCTTCCCTATTCGCATCTCTATGAGTTGTGAATGCCTCAGCCACAAGCTTCCTGACCCCACTTGCAACGGCTGCCTGTCTGATGATATCCTGCTCAACCCTGTATGTCTCAGCCTGCCGCAGTGTTGCATCCCTCTTTGAGGTCAATGCCAAAATCTTCTCAGTAGCCTGCTCCATCTAAAGGGTCAGAGTATCCAACTGGCCTGTAAGAGTACCTATCTTGGTATATAGCTCTCCAGCATCCTATGTCACATCATCCATGGAAAACTCCCCTTCGTTAACCCTACCCTGTAGGGTATCTAGTGAACCCTCTGTCCTGTCAGCCCGTGCTGTCTCCGCAGTCAATAACCCCTGTATCCAGGAAATCTCCATGTGAAGGCTCGTATCTCACACCACTGCCATATCCAATAATCCCCGCATTCTTGTACACTCTATCTGAACACTGTCTCGCTCAGCGATAACAGTGTCATGAGTCTCCTGCGCTACGAATCCAGCTGGTGGTCTCTATGGTACCTATGGTGGTACTGGTGGTGCCTGTACCTATACCTATGGTGACATCGATACTTGTACTGGTGGGGGCCCCTATGGCCCCTGATCCTGCCTATCCCCTGGTATTGGCCCCTGATCTTGCCCTACCCTTGCCTATGCCTCTGTACGAGGTCTCACCCGTCTCTGTAGCCTCCTCCTCTGACTTGCTGCAGAGGTCTCTAGGGCATCCCCTATAGCGGTCTCATCATCCACATCCATATCACCTGTCGGCTGCTCATGAGAAGCCACCTGAGCAGGATCTTTGAGGCACAATGGTGTGTGTGTAGCCCACCATGTTGCATACTCCAGAGTCATCCCTGCATCTGTGACATCAGGATACACCACAAAGTCAAGTCGCACTATATCCCTCCAAGATTCCCGCACTGCCAGGGCATTTGTATATCTCCCCCAGGTACCTAGCTCCCTGGTGACATGAGGATGTAAGGAATCCTCTGCCACCACCCCCTACTGTAGACCAAACTGCCTCATCACCCTCGAGGGTCTGTACCTCTCTATCTGGTGGATAGTCCTCCCCAATAGAAAGTAATCTGTCTAAACATATGATAGGTATAGGAATTCCTTAAAATTGTCCTCCACTCTTGTTGCCCAGTCCATCATCCCCCATGGCTCGCATAGTCGGTATGGGGTTCAGCAGAAAACCTGTACCTCATCTAGGCGTCGCTGCCAATATCCAGTCTGGCCAACAGAGGTGTATCTCAAAGGCAGCTGTAGACACCCTAAAATGGATAGGCTTGCGACTTTACATTAAAAACACTAATTTTCATCTATTAATTAATAGTTTCTTAATCATTAATTAATCATCTTTTTCCTCTAAATTCATTTCTCAAATCATCTAATCCAATCCCCAAAATTAATTAAATAATTAACTTTATTTAATTAATTAAAGCTTTAATTGATTAATTATCATTATTTAAATAATTAAACTCAATTTCCTTTAGTTTGAATTCAAATATTTAAACTTACTAATTAAATTCTTCCAATTAAATTAATTTAATTTCATCAAATAAAGTAATTCTTAATTAAAAAGAATTCAATTATCTCACATGTTGAAAACAATTAATAAATAAAT
>MU224968.1:4361038-4418843 GCA_018584345.1 Thuja plicata
TTCTTATGCAATAAATGAATGCAATCTACCATGCACAAAAATTTTGAGTAATGCATGTGTTAGTTAGAAGGAAGTTAGTTTGGAATGTGATCTCTGGGATTGATTGATAGATAAGGAATGATAGAAATGAAATTTTTTCTTTTTTGATAGATATGATTTGATAGAAAGGATGAGTGTCCCAATTCGCTACCCCTATTTCCAATATTTGTCATCATTGCATCTTTTTTTTTCTGAAATTCCAAAGAGTGTCAAATGATCCAGATCACATACCACTTGGATACCGCCATAACCTCTTGATAGCAAAAGGAGTAGAGAGATTGAATAGAAAGATAACCTAGTGCACCCAGATATTGACCATCTGGATACCGCTTGTCCTCTAAATTAATCAAAAACAAAGAAATCAAGATAGAACTCCTATGCACCCAGAGTCCATCTGGATAACACTGTGAGCTCTTGATTTCCAAAAGGGAAAGCCAAGAAAACAAGATAGAACTCCTATGCCCCTAGAGTCCATCTGAATAGTGTTGTGAGCTCTTGATTCGATAAAACTAAACAAGCAAAATAAAAGAGAAGGAATGTCCAATTCTTTTCCAGGGTTAAGCTCATATCGTAGAACTGCACGACTGCCAGATAAGTGACAGCACCTACCGCATTTATCCTAAATCATCATGGCCCTGAAATCGAAGTGAACATTCAATAGACAGTAATCAAAGAAAATAAGTCATGATCTATCATAGCTACTCTCTTCACTTGGTGGATTCTGGAGTAGCGTAAGAATATAACTACGAAATATAGACTGACATCTGACTGACTTGACTGACCTAGTCAACATTTTGGATGGTTCCTTGATGTAGTTGGATTCTCTTGATTGGCTCGACTCTTTGGATAGGCTTGATTGGCTTGATTTCTTGAGTGTGTCTGGTTTCAGTAATAGATTACTCATATAAGACTAACCTATCTGGTTTGAGCATACCCGTCATTGTGTAAGACTATTGATATGATTAGATTGATTTATTGTGATCATATTGGCAGTTGATCAAGCTGTGTCAGATGGGCCCAATGCTAGTTCGCAAAGCTCATGATTGTGACAATTGATAGATTGATTTGATCATTTTGGCAGCTGATAAAGTTGTGTTAGATGGGCCCAATGCTGATTCGCAAAGCTCATGATTGTGACAATTGATAGATTGGCTTGGTTTCCAGTTGCTCACTGATTGATCTAATAGATTGATAAAGTTGTGTCAGATAAGCCCAATGTTGATTCACAAAGCTCATGATTGTGACATTTGATTGACTGGGCGTGATTGCCCTTTTCTCTCTTGATAATCAAGTAGGTTTTATTGCTTGGGATTTTGCAATTTTTTGAATGTTTTTTTATGAAGATTGATTTTCTCTTGATTTTTTTATCTTTTTAAGATTTTTTTTTAGACTTTTTGATGAATTTTCTGATTTTTTAATTTTTTCAGGATATTTTGAACTGCCCCCTAGTCTGGTGGACTAGTATTAACCATGGGTATGTGCTTGGTGCTCAGAGGTGAATGTGCTTCTGGATATAGCTTGGGTAGTCAGTCTTGCATTTGAAGTGTGCTCAAGCTTTTGGAGTTCATTGATGGTAAAGTTGGATTTGAACACTTGGAACCTGTTTGCCAGGTTTTCACCAAGGTACCTGCTCAATAGTGCCTGATTGCCAGGTTTTCACTGAGAGAGAGATTTTGTTTCTCTTTAATTTTTTGTTTTTTTATTTTTTTGTTTTCACCAAGGAGCCTGATTGCCAAGTTTTCACCAAGGTAACTTTTGTATTTTCTAATTTTTTTGGTATTTTCTGGATATGTAGATAGGTGCCTTAACCATAGAGTTCTTAAGGGTAGAACCTCTGGAGGTGCATGCTGTTGATGTAGCCAGGGAGCTGATCTCCTTCTGGTGTTTCCAGTATGAATTCCCCACTCTAAGTAGAGCTAATAATGACAAATGGGCCTAACCAATTAGGCTTGAACTTTTCGGGTTTGACTCACTTTACTTGGTTCTTTTGATTTTCCATGAGGAAAAGGTCTCCTACCTCAAATTTTTCTGGCTTCACCTTCTTGTGATAGTTCCTTCTAAGGTGATTCTAGTAGCCTTGTAAGTGGTCAAAGGCATGCTGTCTTCTTTCATCTAGTAACTCTAGTTCACTGAGCCTTGCTACTCTGTAGTCTTCATCTGTAATCAAGTTTTTCAATGATATCCTTAGGGATGGGATTTCCACTTTGAGAGGTAATACCGCCTCTAATCCATAGACTAGGGAGAAAAGAGTGGCTCATGTAGGTGTTCTCACACTAGTTTTATATGCCCATAATGCGGGACAAAGCTAGCCAGTCTCGCCCTGATTCGTTCACTATTTTCTTCAAGATTTTCAATATTTTTTTGTTTGTACCTTAGTCTTGGTCGTTCCCTTGATGATAATAAAAGGAAGAGAACCCTTCTTTGATATGGAACTGTTCACATAGCTCCTCAACATATTTGTTTTGGAAAAGTGTACCATGATCTATCAGGATAGTTTGGGGGATCCCGTATCGACAGATAATGTGGTTAAGTATGAACATTTCTATTTTCTTTCCAATTATGTAAGTGAGAAGAATTGCTTCCACCCACTTGGTGAAGTACTTTGTTGCTGCTATGATGTATTTGTGTATGTTTGCTGAATAAGGTGTAATTTTGCCTACTAGGTCAAATCCCCACATGAAAAATGGCAATGGTGATGTGATAGGATGTAGTTCCTAGGCTGGTGCATGGATGAGGTCTCCATGAATTTGACATTGTCTACACCTTTGCACATGTTTGTGTGCATCTGTCTCTATTGTGGCCAATAATATCCCATGTGGATGATCTTCTTAGCTAAGTTGTTGCCACCTCCGTGGGTTGCACAAATTCCTTCATGTACCTCGTACAAAGCTTTCTGGGATTCCATGGAAGTGAGATATCATAGTAGCGTTCCATCTAGAATTCATCTATATAAATTAGTTGAGAGGATAGTATACCTAGAGGCTTGGTGGATGAGGGACTTTCTCTAGTTTCTAGACAAGTTGGGAGGTAAAACACTATTTTGGAGATAGTTATAGACATCTTGGTACCATTGGGATTCAGGACCAACAAGGACACATGTTGATTCTATGATAGATTCTTGGTGTGATGGAACCAAGAGTTTCTCTACGAGAAAATCAAATTTTGTTTCATTGCCTGGCATATCAATCAATGATGCTATGGTAGCCATCGCATCTGCAGCTTTGTTCTATGCTTGTGGGACTTGCTCAAAGAAGATGTAATGGAACTTGTTGCGTAGTCTTTCAATCTGTACTTTGTATGGTATAAGCTTCTCATCTTTGGTCGTATAATAATTGTTGACTTGACTAATGATCAACTGCGAGTCTCCAAAGACCTTTAGGTTCTTGATTCTCCATTGAATTGCTATCTTTAGACTGATGACCAGTGCTTCATATTATGCTATGTTGTTAGTGCATGGGAAGTTGAGTCTGAAAGACTTTGGAATTGTATCATGATCTGGAGTGATAAGCACTATCCCTACCCCTGCACCATGGTTCATGCACGATCCATCAAAATAAAGTTGCCATACCTCGATCACCAGTTGTAGTGTCATAATAGATTCGTCGGGAAAGTCAAAAATAATAGGCTGATGATCTTGAATGGGTGCCTTTTCTAGTTGATCCGCGATCACTTGTCCTTTGATGGACTTTCTGTCTACATACTCAATGTCAAACTCACTCAAGATCATTACCCACTTCGCAAGTCATCCGGTGAGCATTGCTTTACTTAGGAAGTACTTTAAAGGATCAATATGTGTGATCAACTTTGTTTGGTGACTCAGCATATAATGTCTCAGCTTCTGGGAAGCGAAGACAACTACAAAGCATCACTTTTCAATTGGTGTATAGTTGAGTTCATATCCTACCAATGTTTTTCTTAAATAGTAGATGGTCCTTTCTTTACCTGTGTCATCATGTTGTGCCAAGAGTACACCTAATGCTGACTCCATCGCTGAGATATACAAAAGCAATGGTCTACCTTGGACTGGTGGTACCAATATAGGAGACTTGAGGAGGTAGTCCTTGAATGTTTGGAATTCTTTTTCACATTTTTCTATCCATATGAATTTGGTGTCTTTGTGCAGTAGATGTTGGAATGGGTGGCACTTGTCTGCTAGTTGAGCTATGAAGCATCTGATTGATTGGAGTCTTCCTTGTAACCCTCTTAGTTGTCTTAGGTTTGATGGTGGAGGCATGTCCAATATTGCTTTGACTTTTGTTGGGTCCACTTCGATTCCTCTAGGTGACACTATGAACCCCAGTAGGTTTCCTGCTGTGACACTGAATGCACATTTCTTTGGGTTTAGTCAGACCTTGAATTCCAACATTCTGTCAAAGATTGGTCCCAATACTTGTAGATGATCCTTGTGAAGTATTGACTTGGCTAGTATGTCGTCCACATAATCTTCCATTGTTTTGTGGATGAGATCATTAAATATAGTTGTCATAGCCCTTTGATATGTCGCTCCACCATTCTTTAGACCAAACGGCATGACATTCCAACAATATGTCCCCCAAGGACATGTGAAATCTGATTTGTGTTGGTCCTCTGGTGCGATCCTTATTTGATTGTACCCTGAAAATCCATCCATGAGTGATAGCATTTGATGTCCAGCAGTTAGATCTACTATCATATCAATGTTGGGTAAAGGAAAGTCATCTTTGGGACAAGCTATGTTGAGATCTTTAAAGTCTGTGCAAATTTGTATTTGACCACTGTGCTTTGTAACTGGTACCAAGTTAGATATCTAGTCCGTGTATGGTATAGGTCTTATGAACTTAGCATCCAGGAGCTTTTTTAATTCTACCTTGACTAGCAATGCAACATGGGGATGCATCTTTCTCAGCTTCTGCTTGATAGGTTTGGCATTGGGTAGTAATGGGAGATGGTGTAGTACTAGCTCTAGATCCAACCCTGGCATATCCGAGTAGGACCATGCAAAATTGATCATCCTTGCCTTGAAGAAACTGATGAACTATTCTCTCTCCTAATGGGTGAGTGATTTTTCCAAGTATATGTTCTTTGGGTTCTTGTCATCTCCCGAATTGACTTCCTCTATTTCTTCTGCTAGTAATACTAACTTCTCCTCTATCAAGGGGAGGAGTTCCTTCTTTCCATCTTCTAGCACCTCAGTGAGGTTTTCCCTAGAAGATACGTCTTGTTTTAGCTTTTTATCATTCTTTTGTTCTTTTTTCTTTTGTGGAATAGAAAGAGGGGCTTCCTCCCTGAAATATGTCACTCTGTTGATGTTAATGGAGAAGCCTGCCTTGTGGTCTCCTGATGAAATGCCTTCCCTAAGTCCCATGAAATGAACTATAGCCTCATCATTCTTGAAGACATCTAAATTAGGTGGTCCTTGTTGATCCCACTCTATGAGCTCTGGGTGTACATGATAGATACTTTTATGGTTGTTTGACTCTGGTTGACTGAAAGGGAATACAGATATGGTTCCTACAAAACTGGATTGTGATGTGGATGCACCACTCGAGGTTTGATAAATGACATGCTTGTCTATGCAGAGTTTTTCGGTAATGGTCAGTTGGTCAAATAATTCTTCTAGGTTTATGATAGTGTCTGACTGAGGGGAATAATCTGGGATCGATGGTTTAGATTCGTGAAAGGATCTCCACTCATACTCATGTGAGTTAGACTCAATAGAATGCTTGCCAGATGTCTCACTTCCTTGGTTACAATCGATTGATATGTGGAGGTCTATTCAGGTTTGTATGGTTCCCTCTTCGGTGGGAAACAACTGTGCTAATATGTTACTTATTAAGACATGTTCTGTGTTGTGCCCCTGGTGCATCTCTGCTATTTGTTCCTAATTAACTTGAATTTCTTGGATTACAGGACTGGTTCTTTGTTGTCCATAGCCCAACCCTCTCATGTTTCTTTGGGTTGGCAAGAGAGACAATTCCATTATGCCTTGTTGTCTTGCCCCCAGCCCGGTTGTACCATCATACCCAAATCTTTGTAACATTGTGTAACCATTACCATAGTTTGACAGGGGTACGGGTGGTTAGATTGTCTCTGGTGAGTCTTGGTATAACCAAGTACTAATGTCTTGTTCAAATGGATTGTCTTCTGTTGTGTCACCCCATCGAACAAAGGTTGTGGGCAGACATCTGAACAGAACAGGCTGCAAAGTTTCTATTGTAATAACAAGTTGTGTCATGCCATAAGTTCTCAGGCTCTGAGGCATGTGTGTGATGATAAAGGCCTCTTCATATCTATATTCACCACAGCCCTTGTCAGTAATGGATATCTTGCCGGCTTTCCTTGTGATATCCTGAAGATTTGAATCTGAAGAGGAGGGAACACTTGCATCCTGGTTAATAACTATCTTTCCTTATTTCTGTGTGACATCCTTGGGATTCGAATCTGAAGAGGATGGGATGCTTGCATCTTGGTTTGATGGTACCTAGTTATCAGTGCTAATTTGGACAACATTACAGTATTGGAAAGGATTGGGATCTCCCTCTATGATTATTTCCTCTCCCTGGAGAGGGAACTTGATGCATTGATGGTATGTCAAAGGTACGGCTTACATTTCATGTATCCAAGGTCTCCCTAGTAGCATGTTGTATCCCAACTCAAGGTCTAAGATTTGGAAGGGAGTATTTTTTACCACTGGACCAATACGGATAGGTAGAATGATAATACCTTTAGAGGACCTTCCTCTTCATCATAAGCTCTAATATTTATCATCCTTGTGACATCAATGCTTGATTCTGAATAGCCCAGTTGCTTGATTAACTTTAGAGCATAGATGTTTAACCCAGCTCCACCATCAACAAGGACCCTACGAATAGCACTTTTGTTGACCTGGACAAGTAAGTGCAAAGGATCAATATGCAGGGGTTTATGCAGTGGTACATCATGGTCTATGAATGTGTCATGTTTGTTATCAGCTATATGGTTGACCATCATTTGGAATCTCTTGAGTATTATGTCCCTTGGGATAGCTGCATTTTAAAGAGCTTGGTCAAGTGTCAGTTTATGCTGTGGAGATATACGCAATAGGTCAAACATGGAGATCTGGGCAGGTGTGCGCTTTAGTTAATCCACTATGCTTGGATGTGGATCTGAGTTTGCATTAGGATTGGTATATGTAGTAGTTGAAGAGGTTACTCCTTGCAAGACAAATCTAGCACGACGCATGGTTACAGCACATTTGTTGCCTTGGTTTTTTATAGTGATAGTAGCCACATGGCTATCTGAAGGATTGAGGAAATTGATAACATTATCACTGTTGGCATATGTATAGTTAACTTGTTTTGCTTGTCCAACAGACACGGAGGCTTTTCTCTTGTTGTGATCATGGAAGGTATCATTGAAGATAGTGTGATCAGTTGTGCCTTTGGATTGGGTATTTGTCACATCGATGGTCCCTGTGTCAATCAGGTCTTGGATAGCATGTTTCAATCGGTAACAGTTGGATGTTTTATGTCCTTTTACCCAATGGAACTCACAGAAGTCCTTGTCATTATACCACCTTGGTTTGTTTTCCTCCTGTTCAAAGTCCCTAATTTCTGGGAGAGTGATAGTGTTTGATTGTATCAACTTGCGTAAAGCTGATTCTATCAGCTCTCCCAATGGTGTGAAATCTCGTTGTTGGAATTGAAACCGTGGTCTGCGTTGATTCTATTGTTGATTGTTTGACACAGTGGCTGGTTGTACATGAGGAGGTTGGTTTTGGGTGTATGCTTGTTGGGTGGGCCCTGTGGGTTTTTGGTTGGCCACAGGTGCGCCTTGCAATGACACCTTGGGTTGTGCATAGTTGACTGTCATCACATCAATGACACCATCGCTAGTGACATTTTTGTTTTTGTTCCACCACTTACCTTTGTCCATTGCATTCTTATTCATATTCATTTTTGTGGGATCTGCAAGGATTCCTTGTTTTACTAAGTTCTTCTCACAACGAACTCCTCTTTCGATGAGTTGTGTGATGTTTGGAGCTAACCGTAACTATGTTGTGAACGACATGTCTGGAATTAGATTGTCAACAAACATGACTATCAAGTCTTGTTTGAGCACATCATATGTTATGCGGTTTTCCATATTCCTCCATCTCTATAAGAATTTCACAAAAGACTCTCCATCCTTTTGTTTGATATCACAAAGGTCCTTGATGCTAACCTTGTGCTCGATGTTTTGATAGAAGTGAGCTATGAACTTTTTAGCCAGTTCACCCCAACACTGAATGCCATGAGGTAAATGTGAGAACCATTCCATTGCTGGTCCGGCCAAGCTCTGTGGGAACATTCGCATTAAATATGTCTCATCATGGGCGAATTTGACGCAACTCTTGGATATGCTCAATAGGGTTGGTACTGCCCCTATATTTGTCAAAATTTGGTACCAAGAAGTGATTTGGGAATGGAGACATGTGGAGAGAATGGTCAAAGGGGCATGGGTATAAATCCTCCGCGGTGTAGGATTTAGTTTGCCCCTGATTTTGCATATCCATCATTTGGGTTTGAAGGGTTTGCATTTGTTGCATTAACATGTCCGTTATATATTGAGGTTGGTGTGTGAGGACATTCCCCTACACTGTAGTGGGTATGAGGTTGCGCCTCTGTGTCCCTTGAGTAGGAACATAGGATTTCATCCTAGGGACTTGATATTGATTCCCCATCTAGTGATTTGTAAATGGGGGCACATGGGTAGCCCATGGTAGGTTTTGATGTGTTTTTTGTTGTGATTGAAACTGGGGTTGATACTGCTAGGGTAGATATTGTTGCTGCTGAGGTTGGGGTTGAAGCTGGGCTTGTTGTTGCTGAGGTTATAATTGAGGCAACTAAAGCTGGGGTTATTGTTGCGGAGGTTGGTTTTCAGGCAACTGAAGCTAGGGTTGTTGTTGCGGAGGTTGGTTTTGAGGCAAATGAAGCTGGGTTTGTTGTTGCAAAGGTTGGGTTTGAGGCAAATGAAGCTGGGGTTGTTGTTGCAGATGTTGGATTGATGCCAAAATGGGCAAAGATGTAGCCTTGGGTGGTCCTTGACTGTAAGTTGTACCTATAGAGACAGATCCCTATGGGCATGAGGTGTTGATCCCAAGACTAGTATGAATTGACTGTAGCAGTGGTGTAGTTTTAGAACAGTTGGTGTTTGGTGGGATGGAAGGCATAGCATGAGAGCTTAATTTTCCTGACCATGAGACCAAAGCTAGAGGCATACTAGTGACCATGGGTGTACTTAGTTGCGAGCCTATCATGCTTTGAGTAGAAGATGTGCTGGCCTAGGTCGGGTCATTGGTTTGACTGGGTATAGTCTGTGTTGATGTAGGTAAGACCAATGCTGGAAAGATCTGAGACACAACAAGTAGTATCTGAGGAGGCTGAGTGGTGTTTTGACCTATGAGAGGTTTTTTGGGCCATATAGTCAATACACTGAATTCAGTGGGGAGTTTGACTCCCTTTTTATTAGCATGGCTAAGTAACATTCTAGTTTCCTCTCTACAATAGCATCAACTACTTTCATGGAGTAAGCATCTTGCTCTACATCTTCAAGCTCTACTTCTGTGATATCTTGGAAAAAGGTTGCCCCGCGGGGTTGTTCAATGAATAGAGCAGAGTTTATATTCACGAAAGGATCATTCTCTTGCTTTGTTTCCCAAGCGGGGAATCTGTTGATATATGAATCATCAGGTTGAGTTCTAGCCTTAGACCTTGTGTAAGGCCCTCCATGAGGTGTTTGAGACATAGTTTGGTCTAGGTTTTGTAACTAAAACAAGTGATATAAAGCAAACAAGGAAGAAGATCCTTTCTGAGGAAGTCCGAGTTATGTTTTGGACAAGGGTAATTCTAAGGACAAATTTTGATATAACTTGATCTCAAAGTGGTGATGATAAAAGATAAGATTTGCCGACCTTTGCCTTGGACAAAGTCACTTTGATAAAGATGATGATTTTTGATATGATGAGATCAAGGTATTTTGAGTCTGAGCTTTTGAACTAACAATGTTTTTGACAATAATTGTACTTTACAGAGAAGGGATAATCTTTAATGTTTTGAGATTCACACAATGTTCTTCACATTTTCTTGGGATAGACACTAGTTTTGGACTCCAAATGAAGAATTCTTTCAAGGTTTTAGGTCAAAATAGGAATAATGTATCTTTGGTCAATTGCGGTACAACTCCACTGATTATGGCAAAGTAAGTGGTCGATTACGGTAGTTTATCGCCAATTGCGGTAATAAACAAGGTGATTACGGAAATAAACAAGTTCACTACAGAAGAATTCCTTCAATTGTGGCACAATGTGAGCAATTGCGGTAAAAGGGAAACAGTCTCAAAAAAGACTAAAAGATTGGTATCACTGCTTGACAATTTTGATATTTCTAGAACAATGCTTCTGATTTGTAAGACAGTTGATGTTGACAACCCTATAATTTAACACGTTTGACTCATTTTGACAGTTTGGATGTTTTGTTTTACATTTTCAGAAACTGATCAAAGGAACAAGCACGACAAACACTGTGTTTTGAAGAATGAAGACTGAAAATGTGTATGTTCTACAACTTTTTCAAGTTGCAAGGTTATCATGAGGTCTCAACAATGAACAGTCAGACTAATCTAGGTCAATGGCTTTAGAATACAATGTTATAGGCCCAATGATTGAATGTCCATTAGCTCACACGGTAATTGTCACGCTACTAGGACACGAAGGTCCATGACGTAGGTGCCCGTGTTTTTGTTTTTTCCAGGTATTGTTGTCATGGAGTGAAGATCTCTTTCACTACACAAATACCGTGGAACACATATGTTGGGAATCTTGGGGGGAAATTCTGCAACCCCTTGCACTATAATAAGGTACCTATTTGGAGGTAAAACGGGTTGGCCTCTAATTAATCAAGGTTATAGTAAGGGTCCGTGGTGTCTCTCCAATCGGTTTGTACATGCGTGACTCACTTAAGAGCCTAGTTGATCACGCTGGCTCCCTAGGGATATTCACCCGATCTAGACTATCACCAACATGCCTCACTTGAGCTTGGCTAGATAAGATGGAACTTTGGTTCGCACCTTATTTACATATCGATCAGAAGGATTACCGGTTTAAGGTCATTCTCTGAGGAAGAAGTGCATTCCCCAGACAGGCCTTTCTAAAAAGTATAAAGGTTTGTAATCTAACAGTTTGTGCAAGTGCACCCAAAACTCAAGACACAAGGTAAATCGATTAAGCTCCAAAGTTTGAAATGTGAACTAAGCTACACCACCATACAAGAACCAATGTTCAATTTTAAGCCCAAAAAGTAGGTGTTGATTGCTTGTTCAATTCTAATGCACCAATTTGAGAGATTTTTTGCCTTGTTCAATTTTAGTCCCCACGTCAATTTTAAGCCCAATTTTGAAATGTGAGATGTGATATGTTTGGCAAGCATTGTTCTTTTTAAACCCAAATTGACAAGTGAATTCCTTTTAGCTTGCTTTGTTTAGACAGGTTAGTATCAAAAAGGATTTTTACAAAATGAGAGTATATGTAACTTTGAAACAATGAATGATTGATACTCACAATAAATTACCCTTCTCTATTCTCGGTGATTTGCTTGGTCCTACACAAAAAACCAGAAAATGTCAGTTTAGAAATAAATGGACAGAAGATTTGGATCTGATATGCAATATCTCTTGCAATTGCGGCAGAGTATTGGCAATTGCCGCAAAGATCTGGCAATTGCGGCAAAGAACTGGAAACTTCAGAGAAGCACATCAATTACGGCATGGATCGGGAAATTACGGTAAAATAATGATGATTGCGGCATGGATCGGGCAATTGCGGCTTTTGTCTGTCAATTGCAGTAGAATTATTACAATTGCAGCAGCAGTGGGTCAATTGCAAAAAATAGTAGAAAAGATAGAGACCCAGAAGATGATAGAAAATAAATGTGAAAGCCTTCAATCAATTGCGGTATTAAACTAGTCGATTGTGGCACAATTTTTTCGATTGCGGCAAAGTACCAACAATTGTGAAATAACACAGATATCAAGAAAAAGATAGATTTTTAGATTTGCGACTCTACGGCCGTGGTTGATCAATTTTGTTTGTCGTCAGCAAGAGATATTCGGGTTGTTTGATTCACGTCGGGTTCACCAAAATGTATGCCTCTTTTTCGTGATACATGGTTCCCAAGATTTCCAAAGGCAAGGGTTAGTAGCAAAGGTTTTACAAATGATATAAATCCAATACACAAATACTACTAAAATGAATAACTCAGAGCATAACCAATAAAATGTACAAGCAAAGAAAGGAAAACAAATGAATGCAAACCCCGAAGTGCTTGAAGCTTCTATTGTTTCTCCCTACTCCTTCTGAAACGTTGTTCTTTATGCTTAGTATTGGGGTGGGCAACGTCTATGACTTGAGAAGTGTCAAGAATTTGCTAATTGAAATGAGTACATGTGATCGCAAGATGGCTTGAATGCTAGAACCAAACTGACATCTAGTAACGACGTACGAGAGCTTGAAATCCTGGATCCTTCAAATGGTTATGAAGGGTTTATTATATAGGAATTGGTGATGATATGAATGGTTGAGATCAATCCCAGAGATAGGGAGATGAACGGTTGAGATTAAAAGGAACTGGAGAAGCCATCAGTAAACTCCACCTCTTCATTTGGTAAAGAGGAGATAGAATTTGGTTGACTGAAGAGCTAATGGTGAGTTATCTTTTTGAACTGAAGAGGTGGGTGAAGTTACCCATGTGGACTGGAGAGATGGGTGGAGTAACCCATGTGATCTGATTGGAGTTACTTCTTTGAAGATAAATGAATATTTAATTCATTTATTTAATTATTGTTTTCAACATGTGAGATAATTGAATTCTTTTTTATTAAGAATTGCTTTATTTGATGAAATTAAATTAATTTAATTGGAAGAATTTAATTAGTAATTTGAAATATTTGAATTTAAACTATAGGAAATTGAATTTAATTAATTAATTAATGATAATTAATCAATTAAGGTTAACTATTTAATTAATTTTTGGATTTTGATTGGATGATTTGGGGAATGAATTGAGAAGAAAATCGATGATTACTTAACGATTAAAAACCATTAATTCATAGATAAAAGTTAGTGTTTTAAATGTAAAGTCGCAAGCCTGTCCATTTTCGGGTGTCTATACATCCCAAACATCTTGACATTCAGTAACTTCACTATCAGTATCACAATCAGCATTGTCATCATAACTAGAGTCAGCATCATCAGTACTTTTAGATTCACATTCTTCAAACTCATATATCCATTTTTTAACAAGTTGAATGCCTTCTTCTTTACATGATGCAGACCAATTTGTAGATTTAGGCATGCACAACTCTAAAAACAAATGCAGATATGCATACTCTTGAAGTTCAATCCCTTCCGACAACTTATCATATGCATTGGAAAACTTTTTATAAAATACATGTATGGATTCTTCACTTATTTCTCCTACATGTCTTTACAAAAACAAGATAGCTTGGTCTTGTATTCTCTGATTAAATAATGCAAAATCCTTTTGGATTTCTTCAAGATCTACTGGACAAATTTCATATCTATGCAGCATATCCTGATCTACTAAATTTGTAATCTCCATTGCATTATTTATTAACAACACATCTTCTCATTCACAAATATTTCTATCCTACTTATGCAATCATTTATTAACATCATACCATACTTCTGAATCTGATGATTGAAAAATGTAAAACCAAAAGTATGACCAAAGACTTCAGATCTATATTCCTTCTTTTAGTGACTTCTTCACTTAGCAAGGAAACAATTTATTTCATAAAACTTTGAGGAATACCTAGGCTAATTCTTTTTCTGCTATCCTTATGAATTTCTTTCTGATTTTTTCATTCACCACTGAATCTTTCGAGCATCTACTAGATCCTTGCTGCAAGTGTTCCCAACTGATCATCAATTTTCTTTCATCTAAGTTCACACTAGTGTAGAGATCTTTCAGAGTCGCCACTCATTGTTGTGAGAATGTATATAAATTTAATAGAACAAGGACAAGTTGGGTTTCAACAAAGATATAATAATTTCAGCAAGTCAATAGGATTTGACACATTTCTTTCACAAAGAAGACATTCAGAATTCTTTTAACAACAATAAACAGGCTAACAATTGGGATCTGAAGAACTTTCACATTTACAAAATTTTATAACTCTATCCTCAAATGGATATGGTGGAAAATGACTGGATTTATAAATAAACAGGCCAGGAGTCTAGCTCAACTTGATAAACCTGAATTATTTATTGCAAATTACTTCAACTCCCCAGTGGAGTCGCCATTTTGTTGGTGACTCAGATGGGTCAAATAATATAATCAATGAAACACCAGAGATTCTTTAAAAGTTCAGCAAGATTTTTCTATCGCTTTCCCCAGTAGAGTCACCATTTTGTTGGTTCATTTTTACGCTATGATTATCGAACAGCAACCTTTTCACCCTTTGATGTATTTTACAGAGTAGCCAACTCCCGGTATTCAACCAAGACTGAAAAGGACCAATTAACAAGGATGCAGATCCATCCTTCTACACTTTAGGTTCTGCAAAACCAAGGGGGAACACCCTTCAATGCCTTCAATACTTTCTTTGGCATCAATCAACAGAAATCTCACAAAGGCTTCAACATGACTGGGAGATACTAGGTGACCAGCTAATCACCCATTGAACATCGACCTTGAAGTGGAGAAGTAGATTAGTACAACCACAAACCACATAAAACCTTAATATATTCAGAGTTTATTTCTTTAAATGCAGAAAATAGTCAAGACTTAACCAGATATGCAATCAATATAGAAGATACTACTCAATGATCAGTGCTTTATCCATTGGGCAATCCCCTTTAACCAAATTCAGAAATACAACAATCAACTTCTGTCAAAAATTCCAAGACATAAACACAATAAATCTAGAAAAATACTACTTATAAAAATCCTCTTGAAGACAACCGAATGAAACTATGTCACATCTACAGTATCATTTAATCTGATCCTAGATCAGAACTGAAGAATGATAACACATACATAGATAAACTCCATGCAAAGAATCAAAAAGTTCAGACTTCACAAGACTGACATCAAGGAGACATATGAATCTGGGAATGTCATATTAAGTATGAGGAATCACATTACTATATACAAATTCACAATCAGGAATGTACTACTTTAATAAATTGCAAAAGATCAATGACATTATATTCTATTTGAATACAAAACTGGTACAATCAACAAACTATATCCCTAATGGAACTAACTAAAACTGGAAGCTCCTGGAGTTAAGCACAGCTTGAAACTCACTATGGAGGCCAAGAATTTGGAACCCTGTAACAATGGAAGAAATCTACATAAGTAGCCAAAGAAAGAAAATCTCTAGATATTTTCTTGAAACACGACATGTCCTCTCTGCTCTAACCAATTTTGAGCTGATTCATTCTTCCCTCATTTTGTTCAAACTGGTTTGATCCTGCACTAAAATTGACTACAAAATTAGAATCCTCATTTTGAGACCTTTCCGGTGATATATGATACTCTATACTTCTGATAAATATTACCCCCTAAACCATTAAATCAAACTCATGCAAACAGTTTTAAATATTTCAAATTATGGACTATAGTCTGCACATTACATATTAATTTTGATTTTTTAAATCCTTTTATGCACAGACCTTAGCAGGCCCCATGTGCCACGTGGCACCACCTGATTCACCTGGAAATCCACCTAGGTGCCTACGTGTCTTTCTTGTGCCACATGACGCCCTCTGATTGGTCCACAGGTCCAACTGGGCGCCTGCATCATTTGCCCTATGTCTGGCCCACCATGTGTCATGCTGTCGCGATGCCTCTATGGTAACTAGCATGCAACTTTCTGTTCAAGGCTTCATGACAACCGTCCATTTTCATCACCTTAGGATGCATCCCAGCTCGAATGACCTCCTACGCACCTGCCACCTCATTGCCACATAGACACCACTCAATCTGATGTGTTTTTGCCCCTGCCATGTGTCAGCCTGGTGTGATCCCTCTATGGTAACTACCTCACATCCTTCAGATAGAGTCTTTGCATCGATCGTCGCTTTGATCTGCCTCGGGATGCATGCCCAATTTGCAAGCCTCTGTGCCATGTCATCTGCCACGTCACTCTTGCGGGTCCCGCCAAGATTTGGTGTTTAGTCACCGAAGTCATTCCAGCATGGTTTTCAAGGCGAGTCCTAGGCTCCTGCGTGTGCATAGCCTTCTATTGCTTCTTCAAACTACATGTTGTGCATTCTTGTTTATAAACCCTTGAAATCTCCACTTTCCCGTGCATGTGGGACTAATGCTTTTGGTTTTTTTAAATTTGTCCTATGTATTTTGCATCAAAATTTGTGGGACCCGTGGTGCACTAAGCCCTCCAGCCGACGTGGTCCCCAAGAGCTTCTTGGCTTAACTTCAAATCATGTACTGAGCACAATAGTATATAAACATTCAAAATCTTCTCTCCTAACAAATGTGGGATAATGTTGTTTTAGATTTTTAATACCATTCATATCCTGGGCACCAAAACTCACCTTCTCCATACGCAATCCTTAAGTTTCCTTGTTTTTAAAACTTGTAAAAAATCCTTGTTTTATGCGTGGGTTACTTCAGAAAACACGCAGCCTTTGGATGGTCCACAAAAAAACAATTAACATGCCTTGTTTATGTTTCTATTCTATGCACAGCCTCTATATAATTTAGTATTACACCTGCCAAAGCATTTTCTTGGAGTTCCTTAACTCCTGTTGCTTCCACGCGCTGGCATCCACTATGCTCTACGCAACATCCCTGCATTTGTCTCTTCTTAGCAGCTCCTTCCTCCAAGTCTAGCGCAGGATGCTCCTCCAATGTAACACTTGTTTTAAAAGACTTCTTTAAAACCTTTGTTTTCCATTGTTATGCTAATGCGCAAGCCTTGCTGGTTTCCTTGGTCTCACGCGCTGGTTCTGAGGTAATTATACTTGCCAATCACATTACAAAATGCAATCTCCTCCAATTCATTTTGCAAGCTTTAATTGGGATAGTTAAGTGCTTTGACACCTGCCAATGCTAATGCATGAAGGTTTAAAAGTCTTGCTCCTTAACCTGCTACATAAGCACCTCTTCACTTCCCATTCTCCATTTGCCTTGGAACCATGCACAGTTTTTTAATGTTTTATACCTGTAAATGCATTGGCTTTGGTGTTTGAAATGTTTTATACATTTCTAACTTCCCTTTATGCTGATGCGCAGTATTCTTGCAAAGATCCTCTCTTAACATTTGTGTAGCCTCTTCAGCATCCTTGAAATGCTACAACTATTTACCAGTTTAACAGAAGTAGTGAATTGTGGTTCAAATCCAGTTATATGCATCATTTCAAAAACATCTTGCAACTTATCATACTATTTGCTCTTATCAATGATCATTAGAAGTACATTATACATCTCTGGTATGTTTTTATTTGGATTTTTCTTTTGGAGCCATCTGAAATAATTCAGTGCAATGTCCACATTCTTTTTCCTCTTTAAGACCTCTGCAGCATGTCCAGGATGAAACTTATCACTCATTCATTCAAGAGCTTCCTCCATAGGTGGCCTCCATGTATCTTTACCTAGAATGTTGTAGATTTCATTTACCTCATTGTCTATATGTTTTTCCTGTTCTCTAGTATTGTTGTGCTCCCCTCCACATCCAACTGGCTTCCTCTAGCCAAATGATTTTGGAACTTCTATTTGAGAAATAAGAAAAGTTCCTCAACTTCAGTAAACATCGGGAAATGGAATGGTCACATTGCTGATATAGAAATAGACATGCTCAGTCAATACCTTCCCCTGTAGATAAAACTCCCAATTTCACACCAGAGCTTGTAACCCCAACTGATCATGCACCTTAGCTTGAAAACTTGTAACATGCCACTACTGAAAGTCAGAATTCAATTTGTTGTGACAAAAGCCCAGATTGATTAAATAGCTCCCGGGAGTGCCTTTGAAAACTAACCAAAACACACAATCGGATCATGACACTTAGCAAATATATAGATTGGCATATAAACATTCAGCTTGCAAAAAGGCTTGCCTTGACAACACACAAGATGAGATAATTTAAATCCTCTAAAATTGCTTGTTTTAATTTGTCTCTGAAATTTGACCTCATAAGCAACAACTAACCTCTGGAAGGGGCTTCAAAAATTGACTAGAAGACTTCACAGGAACACGCCATCATAAAATCACCTTCAAAACAGACTTTGAAAACTCATCAACTGAAACCTTCATGAACCAGAATCTTGGGTATTTATTCACTCCCATACAGAATGAATCCACAATTATCTTACTCAGAAAATCATAAGGCGAAAAACCAACAAACACCAAAGTCAGCCTATTAGAAACATTCTGGAATAAAATAGTGAGATATGTAGAAGTCTAGTTTGGAAATGGCTTAAAAAAGTGACCAAAAAGATTGGTAGAGATCCAAAAATCTTAAGGGAGAGTCACTCCTAGGTCTACAATGTAGAGCAACCCTCAATTATTCTTGACCTTGAACCAGGTGAAAACTAGGAAACCACCAAGTAGGTCACATAAAATATGGACTGTGCACATTTAATGAAACTTAACAAACTGCAAATGGAAAGGCTCTGGAAAAATGATCAAACAAGCACATAGGGGGATAAAAATGGACATGGATAGTCTCTCACATGCCTAAAACATAGTGTAACAACCCTCATTCTATGAGCATCAACCGGTCATAAAATGCAAACCTCCGAAGTGAGCCACTTTATAAAATTCTAGAAAGACAAATGCAGATGTAAAATTTGCACAAACTGGCTTTGGATTTCTCTTGCAAAACATAGCAGATCAGCTCCTGAATCTTTGAAACTTTCCAAGTTGGAAAAACCTTGAACATGGAATGCAGATATCCAACTAACTCATCATGACCATCAAGTGACGCTGAGAAATAAACATGCAAAGTCAGCCTCCTGGATGAATAATCATTTGATACACAGAAAACTGAATAAAGTCTATTTGGTTTGCACTTCACAGAGGCGTCAAATGAAACATTTAAGATCTAAACTCTTGGATATAGATTCAAATTCACATGAAGAAAACACATTTTTAATTAGCTTTTTTTGATCCTCAACTGATCATTTAGTATAAATTCCCAAATTCAGCCCTTTACCAACTTCTGATTTCAAAATCAGTGAGACTACATAAATATGACTTGGAATTAGCTGAGGAAACTAATCAAATGGATTGGCATATCTCTAAAAATATTCATGGTAGTACATCTCCATGACTAAAATATAGTGCCAAAATCCTTTCATCATGACTATCAATTGGGTACACATTGCAAGATCTCAAAGTAAGTAACTTCATAACCCCCCAATTCAGATTTTGAGAAACAACATAAATTGCAAACAAAATTGCTCTGACAAACTTGTCATATGAACTCATATGAATTTGTAAATGAAACTATGTCTTCTCTCTCATTCCTACAACACCTCAAACCCATCCTTATATCATGAAACTCTATCTGGTCAAAGATGCAAGCATGCAAAGTAGGTCATTTACTATAATTAGACAATGTGCAAAATGCAGATTTGAGGTAAACACTTTTAAACAACTGTCTCCAAAACTCATCAAAACTGAAATCAGAAAGTTGTGACCCATTACATCTACCCCATGATAGGTTTTACACATATTCCCCAATCAGTATCTCATAGAAATCATCAGGTCACATCTTACTTGCACTCAAAGTAGGCGCTTTCCAAAAAGTTTTCAGGGGTACTCACCTTGCCTTGGAGAAAATTTTGAATTAGTAACTCCAAATTTGTGCCAAATTTGAGAGTACCAACATATAGAAACCATTGAATTCCAATAAAATCCTTCATTCATCACAATTATGCTTGGAAACACACTAAGGACACAAAGTTAATAGTTGGCATCAATGACAACATAATATCTTATCATCCTGTAATCAAGTCTACATCATGACATCTCCAAAACTCACTTACCATCACTGCACCAGATATTCCAACACCTTCCCCCTCTCTCTTTCTTACTCTCTCACTCTCTCCCTATTTCCCTTCTCTCCATATTCTATACCTCTTCCCCACCTCTCCCCCATTTCTCTTTATCCTAAAACCTATAACCATAAACTCAAAAATATATTCTAGTCCCTAAATCCTAAACCCTATAACCATAACTCCTAAACCTTAAATCCTTTCTCCTTTTCTCTCTACCCTAAACTGTAAACCTTACCTAATTCCAAAACCATGAATCCTATAATCATAAACTCTAAACCTTATACTAGCCCCTAAACATGACAGGTTGACCGCTTCTAACAACATGAAATATGCTACCTCTACAACCTCCCCAAAAGAAAAGAAAAAAACTATCTCTAGAAGGGAAAAATCTTGTGATCATGTACTTCTTGGAAATAAAAACAATCTAACCTACTATGTACAATACTTATAAAAAAATGTCAAACAAAGTCATTAACTAGCTTGTTGAGGTAGTTACCCTTTCTAACAAGTTTTTTGTTCATTTCATGCACTTAGGAAACCAACCAAGGAAACAAGTATGATAAGCCTACAATAAATTTTTGTAATACCCTCCCAATTCTGAGAATTAAGAAGCTCTTGAACACTGGGAGATTGTCCAAATAAATGCACTATGCAAAAACTAGACAACACAAACTATATGTGTAGCTCATAACACACATACATGTAACTCTATCTCTCTCTAAGCTCAAAGCCCTAAACCTTGAACCTTAAATACTAAGCTCTTAACCCTATACTATTCCCTTAACACTAAATCCTAAGCCCTTAACCATCTCCCCCATGTCTCTCTATAATTCTAATCTTAAACCCTAATCTTAATACTGAGCTTAAATATTAACTCTAAAAAAACTTAAACCTAATTATAATACTAACCATGATGTAAAACATTAATAGATAACCATAATCCTAAGCATAACCCTAAACTCTAACCCTATCCATAATACTAACATTTATCTCAAAAAGAAAAATCTTCATAACATGACATGTTAGAAACAAATCCTCAAGGCTTAAATTAGAGAACATGATTTGTATGTGTGATTCATAATACACATACAATTTGTCATCAATTTCCTCTTCTTGTACTTTTTATTATAGTTATCATAGTGGTTCATAACATGACCTATTGGCAAGAAATTCATACAGTAGCTCGTAACATGATGTATTCACAAATAAATCCATTGCACATAAAATTACAAAAAATGGCATGTATGCGTTGTTGATCAACTAGATCAAACATTTTGCTGATGAGACTTTGTGACCGGCTCTGCCAATAGAGGTAAGTTGTCACCAGGTACCAGGGTACCAGCTAACTCTGCCTAAAGAGGTTTACCGGAGAATGAATTCTCCTAGCCTCCAAGCAACTAGTAGTCGGGTCTCGACGGTGCGGGGGAGCTAAGTTGGGCAGGTGACTATTGTTTGAGGGGATAGCTGGTTTTTACTCATCTTCTCGGGGATTTCCAAAGGGATGGGGTTTCCTGCAAGCATTTGGATTATCAAAGAAAACTCAAAAGATAGATCAAGGTTAAACATATATCTCTACCTATAGTTATGCAATATATATTCAAACATCAAACAATGCTCCAATGCAAGAAACTACACTAAATACCAAATACACAACGAACCACTGATTCATATGCATTCAATAGAAAGGGGAGATAAGATCATTAATCTAAACTAAAACATAGGAGAAAAGGACATAAGAAACCATATTGCACAAAAGATGTTTGATAACTTCAGAGATCAGAACAACAACAACAACACAGGGTCACAAGATGTTCTTCCTTCGTTTATTATCTTGAAAATGTTCCAGCATCACTGGTGAGTACATTCATGGTTCCAAGGGAGCATTCTAAGCTACTGAGAACAACTGAGCATTGAGCTCCTAAGAAGAACTGAAAGTAAAATGCTATGAACTTGAAATACTATGCTTCTATTATTGTTGGACTGCAAAATCATCAATTTCGTCGACCCTTTTTATGGTGTTGGAATTCTTATTTATACACAAACTTGACCTAAGACTTGACCTAATCTACATGTACAGTTACCAAATATAATACATTATTTGTGGCCGGTACTACCTACACCACTTACAATCACCTCGAGATGTACAAAGGTTTGACAAGATAGAAGAAGAAGATAGAGGACAAATCTAGAAGAATCAGCCTAGAGAAGAGAGCCAAGGTACTTATGGAAGAAATCTGCTTGTCCTGGTAACCTAGGCTACATGCCTCATAAATGCAAATTGTGGCTCCCTGTCTTCAATGTGCACTAGGTAATTAATGTGGGAGCGGCGCCTCAGGGGAATCATCTGTCAAAACCATCTCTTCCACCTGACATATCCTTATCTGGATCACCTACATTCTGACCCTCATTAACTGCTTGACTGTGATCGGTCAGCTCTGGGGAACCTTAACGTAGATCGCTGTGAATGAATATAAAACTTGGACCCAGAATTCAAGAGTCTGGGATCTTATGCCCAAAGAATAACAAATTTGCAAAACTTTACCCTGCTGGTGGAAATCTCCAGAGACTGGAGGACTTTATTTCCTTATACTCTTTTGAATGCCTCTAGAATCTAAGGATTCCTTCTTCATCTATCCCTTTTATACAATTTTTGCGCTCTTTGGCCACCTCCAAATGTTCACCCACATCTTGGGCACCCAATTTAAACTCTACCCCCACCTTTGCTACATCGTAGGCCCATAACATCATGTAGGAGAGATGCGACATCTTCACTGCATCAAAATCTCTAGGAGTCTGGAACCGTGACTCCATTATTTCATCAAATTTGCTCACCACAAAATCCACCAGAGTGCATGTATCGGTGCTGAAGGGATTGACTGCCGAAACCCTTGTAACAAATGTCGCATATAAATTTAAAGAATTTTTTATTGCCGGGACTTTACCCTTTAAGGCCGCTACCATTTGCTTGCTTATCTCGATTTTGAGACCAAGTCTGGAGTGCTGGACCCAGAGGAACTTGAAATGTTCTTCTCCCAAAATTCATGTCTTGATGATGATATCCTCCTCGATGTTTATTATTTCCTTGATCTCACTACTCCATTCCTTGTATTTCTCTATCTCTCCTTCCCACTAGGAAACAACACTGTTTACTAGGCCCAAGATGTTGCTGGCCTGGTGGAGGTCTAGGAGTGTCACTATCAGGAAGTGCCTTATGGATCCTACCTTCTCAGCCACTCAATCATCTACAGCTTGCACTTTTTTTTCATTGTTCTCGGCACATCTATATCACCCTACAAAAGCGGTGTTCCAAAGGTAGAAGCCTCTGGAGGAATCGCAGCCAATGGTTATGTCAATTATGTTAGAAGCCCAAGGAGATTGGCATTTTATTCTCTTGTCTCCTTCAACTTCTGGGCTTGTTTGTCATATCGGGCCTCAATCACCCGACTAGCCTCTTTCAATAGGTTTAATTCTCCCTGTTTATCTCTCCTCCCCAGAGGAACTTATGTGATTGTATATTCTTTGGCTCTTACTTCTTCTGCTTCTGCATCTGGGGAGGCATCGCTACCACTACGATGGTATTTCCTCCAAGACTGGTCTGAAGGGTATGGAGGCTCTAGGCCTTCTTAGGCTTCTGAGCCTCTTGGCTTTGGGCCATCATTTTGGCCAGAGAGAGATGAGATTTTGTTGCTTTCAGGGCCTTCCTTTTTCTTGACTCTACCAGCCACTGTGGTGGTGGGGGTGGTCTTATGGCTAGGTCCTGGATACTGGGCTTTTCCTTAGGAGTTGGCAGCACTTCTTCAACATTTGTAGTCTCTGTGGACTCCTTTTCTCCACTCCCAAGATTCCCTATTTCTCCCACTTTAGTGGTATTTTCATCCGTAGTGTCGAGGACCCTACCTTCCTTGACACATGTAGCATCTATATCCATGTCTCTGGGGTTCTCCCCCATGTCCTACTGTTGCTAAATTTCTTCAGCGTTATCTGTCGGGACATTCTCCTCCGATGGCACATCTTTTGGAGGGGGCGAAGGTATCTAGCGTGGATCTAGCTGTTGTGCTACGAAGACCACCTTGTCGAATGTTAGATTCTAGGGTACCAAGTCACCCAGAGTAACTAGAGGCATTGGGAGTGTGACGACTGGGGCTACGGTTGCTCCTGAAGGTCCAGTTTCCCCAACAATTTTTTGATGCTCATCTTGTGTTTGCCTTTCTTCTATCTTAGTCCCCGGGACCGGTATTTCATCAATACTTGGTATATTTACCAATTCCTTCTCTTTCTCCTGGGCTTCTTCTTTCGGGGTAATTTCTTTTTCTTGCCTTTCTCCCTCCCTAGGGATATTTTCTGCCTCTTGCGCGGCGATTTCTTATACTGTCCGCTCTACATCTTCCTGTAGATTTACTAGATCGTCATTCTAGAAGATGTCGTCAAAATTGTCATGGGCAGGGGAAGCCTATGGCTGATCCTCTACTTCGGGGCTAGAAGGGATAAGTTCCACAGGAATCTTGCCCGATTTCCTAGGGCTTGCATCTGTGCTTGGTGAAGGGTTATCTACCTTTGTCTTCTTTCTTCTTGTTTGCAGTGGGACTCTGATGTCCATAATAGTTGCACTCTCCTCCAATGTGTTTACCACCCAGCTCATTAGTTTTTCAAGTGATGGTGAGCCTGAAAGAAGGGTGGATCCTACCGGAGTAACTGGGAGGCTGAGAGAAAGCCTGGCACTCGTTGTTTCACTCAATTTTCAGGATGCCTCTAGCTAGATGTGAAGTTGTTCCATGATAGGGGTTGAACTAAGGACGGGGTCAGAGATAGGGTGCTCTCTTTTGCTTTCCCCTTATCTCTCCTCTGTCCAGCTGCTCCAGAGGCTGAAGTGGACCCCCAAAAAATTGGACCCCGGCGGGTACTTTTCTTGCATACTTGTGCAAAATATTCATGACTGTGATGCACAATGCCTTAGGTGACGTCCTTAATTGTCAAAATCTTTGGGGTGTCCCAATCCATCAGAGCCAATCCCCTATAATTTGTATGACAGGTCCTCCAAGGGCTCGCTATCTAAAAAATACTTTGGAAAGGTCCAAAGGTCGAAGCGCTTCATCATCCCTTTTGTCATCCTCTCATACTTTTGACCCCGGATGTCAAAGTCATCTTGGCAATCTGCCCAAAAATCCTCCAAATGATGCTCGTGGGGTGTTGAGGCCCGAGGCAATGTTGTGTTTATTTTTCTGAGTGGGTCAAAATTGTTCCTCGCTAGGTAGAACTCGGGCAGCCCCTGACTCTTTAACTCATTATCGGCCTCTTTGGCCGCTGCAAGGCTGTAAGAATAATTCCCACAAGTGATTGGGAAAGGGATGGACGTAACTTTCTTCACTCCATATAATGCATGGAGCTCCAGGATTTGCCTACAAAACTCCATCAAAATAATCCTATGCCCACAATGCTTGGGTAATAGGTAGGGCTTGCTGGAGAATTCGGTCACCCCAATAAAAGAATGCTGATGAAATTGAATAAAATAATTCCCATATATACTCACCAAGGCCATAGTTTCCTTTGATAGCCGATAACCGCCATCCCGAGATGGTATCAAAATGTTGTATTAAATGAAGGTATCATTTACTCGGTAAAATTGGGGAAGTTAGCTTCCCATTGAATTTGGGGAAAATGATCCCAAGGTGCATTCTGGCCGGGCCCGGTCCCAAGGACGCCAACTATAACTAAACCCCAAATTCTGGGTCTTCATTGTGCCAGTGCCCAGAAAACATATGAAGTCATGTAGAACTTTGATGTTTTGCTAAAGTTGTTCAGCCGAAAATCTACATGATTGGCAACAATGGTTTCCCAGTCAAAATTCTTCTTGTTGGTGGTGATGTCATATAAAAAAAGTAATACATCCACGCTGAGAAATCTTGGGCATGAGATTCCCCGAAGACCCGGCATAGAAATATGATCCCCGCCTATATGATTTCTTTGAAATCTATGCAAGGGATCTCCAACTTCATCTTCTTATAGTCCTTCCTCAGAGTCTTCAGCTAGTAGGAATTGAGGTGCTACCTGGAAGCCTGCTGCACATTAGTGAACTCTTTTAGTGATGTGGTGCAGGAGATGACAATAGAATTAGCAAACTGGGGGATTCTCAGTCCCAAAGCCAGAGTGGCAGCATCAAGAAATACTAGGGGCATTAGGTAGCCTATTGGAAGGGGAGTAGCAAGTATAACAGTCTGGATAGTGGTGTTGTAATGTTTGGCCAGAGTTAGGATCAACTTCGGGGCTTGCATAGAGTAAGGGAAGCAGACATCTTTGATGATGCCGGAGGCGACCACGTTCTTTGCCATACTATCTACGGTGGAATGCTGAGTGAACATTATTCTAACTAGGCCCTGTAATTCATCCCATGGTACAACCTCAGTGTCGGTGACCAGTTGTAACTTAGAGTCCACCTTGGATCCTACGAGGACACCATCCTTCAGATATTTGGATGTGAGTGGGAGCTTTTCTAGTTCTTTCTCAGCCCTCGACTTAGTGGCCACTCTTGTTGAGGTGGTTGGGAGTTCTAGACTTCCGGGAGGGGAAACTACCTCAGACATTTTGATCAATGATTTGTTGATAGCCTGCAAGACCAGACAATCGTTAATACAAGTAATTTTAAATATAATAAACTTCCAGGTTCCAGAGATTTCATCGCCATTTCGCACATGTTCTCAAAAAGATGTTAGCTTGCATCAAATACCAGAAATGTAATAAATAATAGCTTACTTTGAATTTGATCAACACCCAGGGGTTCCGGGGGTTTGGGTGTGTGCGAAAAATGTGATGAAGGGCATAGGGCTACGTGGAACCTGGAGTCTAGAGAAACTAGCCATTATTGAAGTGACCGGGCAATAAGCCGTACTAGGTTGACATGGGTTGTCACATGGTGACGCAATAAGTGGGGTAATGGCATTTAAGGTGATAGATATTTTGACACGGATGGAATGAATGCCACTTGTGATTATTTTAAATGCTCGTGTGTGGGTAACTTAATCATGCCATCAATGTCGAAGCGATGGGAGGAGAGAGAAAAGATGCAACTCGAATAGGTGAGGTGTAGATTTTGAGTCCAAAAAGAACCAGGTGGGCAAGATTGAATTGGTTTAACAGTACAGAGGGCGCAGTGAGCTCGCCATAGGATGGGTCAGACATAATGGAATACACAGACCAAAACATAGAGACACACACTATGAACATGCTATCTACATAGGAGTTTGAAGGACAAAAAATTTACAGCAGACACAACTAACCTACAGACTACTAACAACTTACAGGAATTTACAATTATATACATATCTATAGAGATTTACAACTAACTTACACCATTCTACAACTATTTACACCAAAACCTACATTATCTATAATTGTACATAAAGATATAGTGCATGGAAGGTGGACAATCTTCCTGCAAATCCATCCCACCAATCTTAGGTGACAACGAAGACCAGAAGACAGAAAGTAAACAAATGAAGCAAAAGGAAAAAAAAATAGAAATGAAAGAACAAAACAAGCATAAAAGAAAAAGAAAGAAGGGAACGATGGACCTACCAAAAAACTAGAGAATGCGAGAGGAAGGGCATGGGAGGTTCTCTACAAACAAATAGCTTCAACACGCTGAAAGCATGCTGAGAACCCGAAGAATACCGTGAAGCACACTTAATCACTAAATCATTGTTAACCCTTGAAGCAAATCGCACTTAGCTATCTGTGAAATTGCACAAATCGCTCTTAATTCACTGAGGGTAATTTGTTCACGATAAATGTAAAAGTGACAAGTGAAACCCAATTTATACCCTTTAGGTGAAAATGCACCACTTCCTTTCGCAAGTCCCGAGGAAAAGGAAAACCTCTATACTCCGGGCCCGGGGAATCATGCGCGACCACACCCTCTAACTAAAGAGGAAGCAATGGAAAAGAATCTTGGATTCCAGAATCCGACTGGCACAAAGAAACACGACGCTCTAGGACTAGGCCCCAAAGAAAGGAAGACCAAAAGGGAACACAACAATGGTCGCGCGGAGGCAAAGGCCAGAGAAAATAGAAGAAGCTAAAAGAAACCAAGGAAGAACCAAAAGAAAAAAGGGGGACCCAAAAATTTTCCAACAAAATGTAGGGACGGGTATGCAGGGAATAACAAATGCAGACTCACTAGGACTAATGCCTTAGCACATTTGAGAACCACAAAATCTCTGGTTAGCAAAACCGGGACTGATCTTTACCTAAAGCATTTCACTTGCAAGGCATGAGGGTCTACGAAAATTTGACTCATCATGATTCAATCCTTCAATCTCTTGTCAGTCATGAAGTGTGTGCTTTGGAATAAAATCAAGCTGATGACTTCTGGGAGAAGTAGAGAGATGGCAATGAGTGCATCAGACCAAAATCGCTATATCTTGCATAGTCCCCCAGATCCCGGAATTCTCTATTCTCCAATTTTCTTTCTTTTCTTTTGAAGATGGGGAAGGTGGTACTTCTTTCACCATGAACCTTAACCTTAGATAATTTTCATGGTGGTACTTCTTTCACCTTGTCATCCATTTTAGTTTGCTGAATAGGAGAGACATTCTGGACCTGGGATATTCTTTTGATTTTCAGACATGGCCAATAACCAGTGTAACCACTTTGCTCTTAAGGATCATATGATTACTTGCTTCTTAGATTTTTTGTTAACTGATGTCAAGACTTTCAAGATATGAATCTGATGAAGATTGTCCATAACCTTTTACCATGTGTACAAAGTAACTCCAAAGTGTGGACAAATCCCACCATGCTAACAATAGATTCTGGACTAACCGAAATGTGTAAGACACCATTCTAGGGACTAGCTATCATGTGAAGCATACCTATCTACAAGAAGAGGGAAACATGTCGGGAACCCAAAAAAAAAGACACGCAAAGCAAAAAGAAACTAAAGACAAAACAAAATGAAGCAAAAAAATGGCCCCAGAAGGCCGTTGACAACTACTTACAAGGAAAAGACACTCCCAAGGAGTACCAGGAAACTATTTATAGGTAGGAAAAATATACATATGCCAGTACAACTCTAGGAAAACTTACCTCTCACCTCTATTCAAAATAATGTTTGAGAAACTGTCCATTGACGGGCAATGGAATGCCTTCTCCAGTCATGGTGCTGAGGCGATAAGTGTTGGCCCCGCAAATCTCTAAGATTAAGTAAGGTCTGAGCCAAAGCCTTTGAAATTTGGTGTTATTTTCTTTCCTTTCTTCTCCCAGGCCTTGTCCCACAAATGGAACAGCTTCTCCAGTCATGGTGCTGAAGCGATAAGTGTTGGCCCCGCAGATCTATGAGATTAAGTAAGGTCTGAGCCAGAGCCTTTGAAATTTGGTGTGATTTTCTTTCCTTTCTTCTCCCGGGCCTTGTCCCACAAATGGAATGGCTTCTCCAGTAATGGTGTTGAGGTGATAAGTGTTGGCCCCGTAGATCTCTGAGATTAATTAAGGTCTGAGCCAAAGCCTTTGAAATTTGGTGTACTTTCCTTTCTTCTCTCGCGCCTTGTCCCACAAAAGGACTAGATCTGAAACCTGAAAGGCTTTGTATTGGGCTCTCCGATCAAACCATTGTTTGATGACTTCTTGATGACTCACAAACTATTCCAGTGTTGTTTCTCTTTTTTCTTCCATTCTCACCAAGTTCAAGAGGCAAAATTCCACAATGTTGTCCCGGGTGTTGAATTCCTGCATGAATTGTAAAACAGGGATTTCTAAGTTTATTGGGAAAATAGGACTCTGGCCATAAACAAGGTGAAATGGAGAAGTCCCCAAGGCTGCCTTGATTCTGATATGATCCACCCAAAGGGAGAACCTAATTTTTTGGTGCCAGTCCTGGGGATTTTTCTCTAGCAAATGTTTGATCACCTCCAGCAGGTTTTTATTGCTAGACTCAGCAACATCATTACCTTGGGGATAATAGTTGCTAGAGAACTTCTGGGTGATCTTCCTCTGATAAGTCCATTCTAAAAACTACGCTGAAGAAAATTCCAGACCATTGTCACACATGATAGGGAAGGGCATTTCGAACCTTGTGACAATGTTCTCTTCCAAGAACTTGATGACTACACCTGTTGTGTTTTTCTTGCATGGGATTGCCTCAGACCACCAGGTACAGTAATCGATCACAGTCAAAATATACCAATGGTTGGTGGATGATTTGGGGTTTATCTCCCCAATAAAATTGAATGCCCATTGGGTGAAGGGTCAAATTTCAAAGATCAGTTGTAAAGGTATTTTTGGGTTCTGCTCACGAGAAGCAGCGGTTTGGCAGGTGTGGCACTTCCTTACGTGAGTGTGAATGTCTTTGAATATGAAAGACCAATAATATCTAGCTCAGAGAATCTGATGGGTAGTGGCATCAGCTGAGCCATGCTCAGTTTTGAACTGCCCGTGGAATTCTTCTATCATTTTGGCAGCTTGGTCCCTGTCGATGCATCGGAGGTAAATCCCCTCAAAATTCCTGTGAAAAAGCGTCCCATTTTTTATCATAAAGTGTGCACTTTTCAGTCGCAGGGTGCAACATTTGTTAGGGGGAAGCTCCTCTAGGCACTTGTTATTGAGAAATAGGTACACCAGTTCAGTATACCATAGATCTTGAGTGATGGACTCCATAGTATAAGTTTGGTACTCGATATTTGCAGTGGCCTCTACCATTGCTCTACATAGTCCCTAGCCTCGGACTATTTTCATTGGTTGCATTTCAAGATCATATTCTTGGAGGATGGATGTCCATTTCCTCTGGTGTTCACCCAGTTCACTCTACAGTAGTAAAGATTTGACAGTCTAGAGCGGGATAATAGCATGCACTTTGCTCCGGAGAATGTAGTGTCAGAATTTCTTCACGACCCGGACTAGATCAAAGGCCTATTTTTCCAAGGGTCTATACTAGACTTTGGCATTCTTAAAGGGGGAGCTCATGAAGGCAATAGGTCGCTCTTCCCCTTCAACCTTCTGGGTAAAAAATGCAGCTGTAGAATGCAGTGAAGTGAAGGAGTAAATATGGAATGGGAGGGAATAGTCCAGACTTGCCAAGACCGGGGCCTCCACTATTGTCTTCTTGATTTGAGAAAATTCTCACTTTGCTTCAGGGCTCCACTCAATATTTCTATCTTTCTTCATCATGTCATTGAGTGGCTTGACAATCTCGGTGAATCCAATAATGAACCGTCAGACAAAATTTATCTTTCTAAAGAAAGATCTCATTTCCTTTTTACTGTCGAGCATTTGTAAATTTAGCAGTGCTTCAACTCTCTTAGGGTCGATGGATATCCCTTTCTCAAAGACTATATGCCCAAGTAGTTTCCCTTCAGTGACCCTGAATATATATTTCTTAGGGTTGAGGGAGATACCATACTGGCAACATCTCTCACAGATCTGAGCGAGGTGAGCGGGATGATCACACCTGTCCTGGCAAAAGACTGTTAAATCATCCATGTAAATGATTATGCACTTGTTGACCAAGCCTTCAAACACAATGTCCATAGCCTTCTAAAATGTATCCCCTGCGTTAATGAGGCCAAAGGGAATTCTCCGATATGCAAAGGTTCCCCACTTGGTGGTGAACACCATTTTCATCCTATCTTCAAACTTAACCATAACTTGGTTGTACCTGGAGTACCCATCTAGAAAGGACATCATTTGTGAGCCATTAACAATTTGTAACACCTCATCCAGTGAAGGGAGAGGGTGATTTTCCATCTTGGAGGCCTTGTTTAAGTTGCAAAAATCCACACACAGGTGGATCTTGTCATTCTTCTTGCGCACAGGGATGAGGTTGGCAACTTATGTTGTATGTTGGATAGGAAAGATGATCTAGGCTGACAATAATTTATGAGCCTCCTAGTGGATCAGGGGTTCGATCAAAGGGTTTACCAGCCTCTGTTTCTGCCAGAAAGGTTTGGCATCTGGTTTCAGGGGGATGGTATGTGTCATGATAAAGGAATCGTAGGTTTTAAGATCTTCATACCCACAAGCAATAATGTCAATGTATTCTCAAAGAACCACAAGAATCTTCTCCTTCTCCTCTAGGGATAAGGAGGTACCAATGTGGACCAATTTTTCTTCGTCGGGTTTACCAATGTTGACCTTTTCAAAATTTTCTCCCTTGGAGGAGGATGATATCTTGTCTCCACCCCGGGGGTTTGAATCGAAGATTCATTCTAGAGCTACCATCCCCTTAGGGATGGTGTTGGTGGGTAGGTCGATGATCCCGTCATCTTCTTCCCCCTGCCCAGTATCGTCATGATCAATTTCTTATACAACCTGATCTTCAAAGACGCCAACATTAGCCATGAAGGCCAGAATATGTTGGTCATCCTCAAAAACCTGAAAGTGGGTGATATTATTTGGGATGGATGGGGTGGGGACCATTTCAACAAAAAATTTCTGGAGCTGGGAACCAACCATCGGCTCGAGGGTATTAGCAGACACAGCGAGGGCATCTAGAACATAGTTACATTTCCAGGGAATAAGTTTGATGTCGAAAGCATCAAAATCCTCAATTAGGCTCCATGCTTGGTTGTGGTATGCGGAAAGCCTTTTGTCATGACACGTGTATTGGATCCAGACCTGCTTTACAATTAGCTCTGAATCACCCATTTACCAGAGGTGGGTGATCACTTTTCTCAATGCGAATAGGAGTCTAAGGACCAAGGCCTCGTACTCCATGACATTGTTGGTGCAGTTAAACTGCAACCTATAGGATGCGAGGAAGGATTTTCCTCACGGTTTTATTAGTTCCACTCTGGCCTCGCAGCCTTGTTTGGACCGGGATCCATCAAATTTTAGGATCCACAAATTGTTGTTCATTTTATGGGGCTGGGGAGGTGAAGTGGCTTTTAGATTGGCTTCGAGGTTGGGAGGTTTGTAATGTGATTACTTCGGCTCTGATGGTACATAGATGAGGCTTTCCTCTGGGAAGTCCTCAAGTTTAGGTTCTTGGACGAGCGGTACCTTAGGTGTACCGCTGGGTGGATTTCTTGGCCCAGGGAACCCGGCTTTGCATTCCTTTTCTTAGAAGTTAGTGATGTGGTGGGTAGCGGTAACAATGCAAGGCTCACACTCTAGTTTAGAGTGTTTTTGGTAGTGTACCCAGCACCAAGTGTCGAATAAGATGGTGGTTGGAGTTGCCTTGCTACCTTGTGAGTCTACCTCACACTTCATCTTTTCGTCCAGATCCTGGATTCTCTAAGAGAATATGGGATCCTCCCCAGGGATGAAATCAAAGGTCAAGACCTCGCGGGTTAAGTATACCCTGAGCGAGGATTCAGAGAAAAGGACTTCATTTACCCTCCTAAATTCGGTGAGGGCCTATTTCATTCAAGGCTCACTCTCTACCCGGATCTGATTTGATTTCCACTTCCAAGGGAGCCACAAGTGGGAGAAGTCTGTCAAGAAATACCCGTTGAGGGTCTTTGACCAATTTTGACTTAATAACATTCTGTAGGTTTCAGGGATGTCCACCACTTGGACTTCTATGGTGCTTGATATCCAGGGATCTTGGATGAGTTGAAACTGGACGTTCTTCAGCTCACCAACCATTTTCACAGTAGTTTTTTCCAGTTGGATTACTGCACCTTTGGATGGTGTGGGTCTGATTCTAAGCCTCTAGTAGATGGATAAGGGCATGACGTTGCCCAAAGCACCGGAATCCACAAGGCAGTTGTACAGGTTCTTCCCTTGAATTTTCAAGCCTAGTAGGAAGGGAGGATCCTTTGTATTTCCTTGGAAGACTATCAAGTTGGCATCATCAAATGTGACAATCTTTGGCGGATGACTGACGGCTTCCAGGTTTCCCAAGAGCTATAAGAGGGATTTCTTCTACTTGGGAAAATTTAGCAAAACCTCCATCAAGGTCATGGAGGTGGTGGTACTTTTTAATGCCTTACTGATGTTGAACCACCCCTGGGTAAATTTGGCTTCCCCGACCGGATCCCTGGTGTGGTTAGGTCCAGGTACTTTCAATGGGAAGGAGCGATCATTTGTGTTGTCTTGGGGGGTGGTATTCTTGGGAGGCATTGACATGTAAGATGGCCCTTTGCCAGCCTGACTTCGAGTGTTGCAGGGAGTCTGTGAGTTCGTAAAGGCATTGGCCTTAAAGGCCAGGATGGATTCATCAAAGAACCCCTTTAACTCAGGTTCTTCTTCATCCTCTTCATCTATCCCAAAGAAGACAGTCTCACACGTGAAGGCAGTGTGAGGGTGCTCTGATGTGGAGGATTTTGGGGGAGTTCGATCGGCAGGTTTTTTTATTTTTGACTAGGAGATCATGATGATCTTCTCCAATGTGGTACAGTTCACCTTCAAATGTGAGCCAGTGTCATGCAATCTACACCATGTGGTTAGGGGGTGGAATTCTACGAGCTATGCAGAATGACTAGGTCTCGCACAACCCTGAGTGGTATTTTGATTCTGAGGAGGACCTCCGGCATTTGCATTATTGTTTCATTATTGTTGGTTGGGCTGAGGCCTGTTATTGTAGTTTTGACCTCTAGAATTTGCATTTTGTTGGCCGGAGAAAACATTCCCTCTCTGGGAATTAGGGTTGTGGGGAGCGAAAGGCCCCACCTTCAGCTGTCCCATGTCTGTGGTCGATGAAGACACCAATTTCTGGAGGGATTCAACCTCGGTGGATAGCTGGGTAGTTGTGTCACAGTGTGACAGCTTTTATGGTGGATTACCTGGGAAAGCAGCTGGAGCTCCTAGAGTCGAGGATACTAATCCTCTAGTTGCGGATGACTAAAAGAAAGGTACTCCAGAGGGTTGTGTTTGTGGTTGTTGCATTTTCTACGGCTAGTTCTAGGGAATGTATTCTAGACCCAAAATTATCTAGGATTGAGAGGGGTAAATGTATCGACCTTGTTGGTCTATTGGCGGTGGGCCCATGGCCATTGTTGGGGAACCCATTACTAGATTGGGTTTGTATCCTCCAGCGTAAGGAGTTCTGTCGGGCAACATATTGAAGGGTATGCTTTGCCCAATCCTGCCAAAATCTTTACTTAAACCGTGGGACAACTCCAGGGCTAAGTTGTAAACTTTCGCTAGAGTATCCTGGTCATTAGCGACGCTAGTTCTCTAGAGTAGAGTGGCAAAAATGGGGTTCATGGAATTTAGGTATGTCTAGATGGTTACATCATTGGATGGGATGAAAGGGCCCATGCACCATTTCAAAGCATGTTGGAACCAATGGTTGAATGTAGCTAGAGGCTCGTTCGGTTCCTTCCTGATGGAGATAAACTAGCTGTGAGACCAAGCTAGGTCCACATGAATGTGGAAGGTTGCTAGAAATGCATCTTCTATATCCTGCCAACTATTGATGGAGTTGGCGAGCAAGTTTAGGTACCAATTCAACTCATTCTTTCCTAAAGACAAAGGAAACATCTGGGTTACAACATCTTGATGTTGTATCAGGTGTCGATTCATGGCATCCTTGTAGGCCTTAAGGTGTTCTTTTATAGTTCGAGGGCCTAAATTCTCATATTTGGAGCAGATATTCTCCAGATGCAGAGGAAGATCATTGGTAGCGCCGGGGAACTACCCCATTGGGGACCCAGTATTACCAAAGTAGGTAGCCATTGGGACTTTTTGGTTTTTGTTGGGTTGGACGTTAGTCCCTAGGATTATCTGATGGATTTGGGTATTCTGTTGTGTAGTGAATCCCCAGATAAAATTGGTTGGTTGTCTCATTTGTTGGGTCCTTTTCTTTCAGATGAGAGGTCCAAGTTCTACAAACTCTCCAAGATTTAGGGTCGATCAGGGGATTCTTTCAAAGTGCAGGGGTGAAAATGACCCTATACCATGAAAATTTTGGTTCCTAAAACTACTACTTGGGGAGCCCTCAGGTAGTGTAAAATTGAAATCTTCTGATGGAGATGAGCTCATGCCCTCCTTCTAGCGCCAGTTTCTATTGACGCAACTTTGTGACCGGCTCCACCAACAGAGGTAAGTTGTCACTGGGTACCGAGGTACCAACCAACTCTTCCTAAAGAGGTTTATTGGAGAATGAATTATCCTAGCCTCCAAGCACCTGGTAGTCATGTCTCGATAGTGCGGGGGAGCTAAATTGGGCAGGTGACTATTATTTGAGGGGATAGTTGGTTTTTACTCATCTTCTCGAGGATTTCAAAAGGGATGGGGTTTCCTACAAGTATTTGGATTATCAAAGAAAACTCAAAAGATAGATCAAGGTTAAACATATATCTCTATCTATAGTCATGCAATATATATTCAAACATCAAACAATGCTCCAATGCAAGAAACTACACTAAATACCAAATACACAACAAACCAGCAATTCATATGCATTCAATAGCAAGGGGAAATAAGATCATTAATCTAAACTAAAATATAGGAGCAAAGGACATAAGACAACATACTGCACAAAAGATGTTTGATAACTTCAGCGATCAGAACAACAACAACACAGGGCCACAAGATGTTCTTCCTTCGTTTATTATCTTGAAAATGTTCTAGCATCACTGGCGATTACATCCATGGCTCCAAGGGAGCATTCTAAGCTACTAAGAACAATTGATAATTGAGCTCCTGAGAACAACTGAAAGTAAAATTCTATGAACTCAAAATACTATGCTTCTATTATTGCTGGACTGCAAAACCATCAATTTTGCCGACCCTTGTTATGGCGTCGGACTTCTTATTTATACACAAACCTGACCTAATCTACCTTTACACTTGCCAAATATAATATATTATATGTGGCTGGTACTACCTGCACCACTTACAATCACCTAGAGATGTATAGAGGTCTAACAAGACAGAAGAAGAAGATAGAGGAGAAATCTAGAAGAATCGACCTAGAGAAGAGAGCTGAGGTACTTATGGAAGAAATTTGCTTGTCCCGATAACCTAGACTACATGCCTCATAAATGAAAAGTGCGGCTCCCTATCTTTGATGTGCACTAGGTAATTAATGTGGGAGCAGCACCTCGAGGGAATCATTTGTCAGAACCATCTCTTCTGCCTGACATAACCTTATCTGGATCACCTACATTCTGACCCTCATTAACTGCTTAACAGTGATTGGACAGCTCTGAGGAACCTTGATGTAGATCGCTATGAATGAATACAAAACTTGGACCTGGAATTTCGGAGTCCAGGAGCTTACACCCAAAGAATAACAAATTTGCAAAACTTCACCCTGCTAGCAGAAATCTCCAGAGACCGGAGGACTTTATTGCCTTATACTCTTTTGAATGCCTCCAAAATCTAGAGGATTCCTTCTTCATCTATCTCTTTTATACAATTTTGGCGCTCTTTGGATGCCTCCAGCTGTTCACCCACATCCCGGGCACCCTCTTTAAACTCTACCCCCACCTTTGCTGCATTGTGGGCCTGGAGCATCAAGTGGGAGAGATGTTACATCTTCGCTGCGTCAAAATCTCTGGGAGTCCGGAACAGTGACTCCATTATTTCATCAAATTTTCTCACCACAAAATCCACCGGAGTGCATGTATCGGTGCTAAAGGGATCGACTGCCAAAAACCTTGTAAAAAAGGTTGCATATAAATTTAAAGAATTTTCAATAGTCAGGACTTTACCCTTTAAGGCCGCTACCAGTTGCTTTCTTGTCTCGATTTTGAGACCAAGTCTGGAGTGCTGGACCTGGAGGAACCCAAAATGTTCTTCTCCCAAAATTCTTTTCTCGGTGATGATATCCTCCCCGATGTTTATTATTTCCTTGAGCTCACCACTTCATTCCTCGTATTTCTCTATCTCACCTTCCCACTGGGAAATGATGTCATTTACCAAGCCCAAGATGTTGTTGGCCTGGTGGAGGTGTAGGAGTGTGACTGTCAAGAAGTTCCTTACGGATCCTACCTGCTCAGCCACCCAATCATCTACAACTTGTGCTTTCTTTTTCATCATTCTCAACGCATCTATATCACCCTACAGAAGTGGTGTTATGGAGGTAGAAGCCTCCAGAGGAATTGCATCCAATGGCTGCATCAATTCTATTAGAAGCCCATGGAGTTTGAAATTTTCTTCTCTTGCCTACTTTAGTTTTTGGGCTTGTTTGTAGTAACGGGCCTCAATTGCCCGACTAGCCTCTTTCAACAGGTTCAATTCTCCTTGTTTGTCTCTCCTCCCCAGAGGAACTTCTGTGATTGTATATTCTTCGATTCTTACTATTGCCACTTCCACATCTAGGGGAGGTGTCGCTACCACTACGATAGTATTTCCTCCTAGACCGGTCCAAAGGGTATGGAGGATCTGGGCCTTCTTGGGCTTCTGAGCCTCTTGGTTTTGGGCCATCATTTTGGCCAGAGAGAGGAGCTCTCACTGATGTCGGGGCCTTCCTTTTTCTTGACTCTACCAGCCACTATTGTGGTGGGGGTGGTCTTATGGCTAGGTCCTAGATACTGGGGCTTTCTTCAAGAGTTGGCTGCACTTCTTCAGAATCTGTAGTCTCTATGGACTCCTTTTATCCACTCCCGAGATTCCCTGTTTCTCCCACCTTAGTGGTATTTTCATATGTAGTGTTGGGTACCCTGCCTTCCCTGGCACCTCTAGCATCTGTATCCATGTCTCTGGGGTTCTCCCCCATGTCCTATTATTGTTGAATTTCTTCGGTGTTATCTATTGGGACATTCTCCTTCGATGGCACATCTTTTGAAGGGGGTGAAGGTGTCTAGCCTGGATCTAGCTATTGTGCTGCAAATACCACCTTGTTGAATGTCAGATTCTGGGGTACCAGGTCACCCAAAGTAACTAGAGGCATTTGGAGTGTGACAACTGGGAGTATGGTTTCTCCCAAAGGTCTGGTTTCCCCAGCCATTATCGACTGTTCATCTTGTGTTTTCCTTTCTTTTATCTCAGTCCCCAGGACCGATATTTCTTCAATACTTGGTATATTTACTAATTCCTACTATTGCTCCCGGGCTTCTTCTTCTGGCGCAATTTATTTTTCTTTCCTTTCTCCCTCCCTTGGTATATTTTCCGCCTCTTGCGCGATGATTTCTTCTATTACCCGCTCTACATCTTCCTACAGATTTACCAAATCATCAGCTGGAAGATGTCGTCAAAATTTTCATGGGGAGGGGAAGCCTCTTGCTGATCCTCTGCTTCGGGGCTGGAAGGGATAAGTTCCACAGGAGTGTTTCTCAATTGCCTAGGGATGGAATTTGTATATGGTGGAGGGTTATCTGCCCTTGGCTTCTTTCTTCTTGTTTGCAATGGGACCCCAACATCCATAATAGTTTCACTCTCCTCCTCTGTGTTTACCACCCGGCTCACTAGTGTTGCAAGTGATGGTGAACCTGAAGGAAGGGCAGATCCCACCAGAGTAACTGGGAGGCTGAGAGAAATCTTGGCGCTCATTGTTTCACTCAGCTGTCGAGATGCCTCTAGCTGGGTGTGAGTTGTTCTATGATAGGGGTAGAACTAAGGACGAGGATGGGGTCAAGGTGCTCTCTTTTGCTTTCCCCTTATCTCCTCTTTGTCCGACCGCTCCGGAGGCTGAAGTGGACCCCCGTAAAATTGGACCCCGATGGGTACTTTTCTTGCATACTTGTACAAAATATTCATGACTATGCTGCATAATGTCTTGGGTGACGTCCTCAATTGTCAAAATCTCTAGGGTATCCGAATCCATCGGAGGGAGATCCAACTTATCAATCCCCTGTAATTTGTATGACAGGTCCTCAGAGGGCCCTCTATCTAAAAAATCCTTTGGAAAGGTCTGAAGGTCGAGGCGCTTCATCATCCCTTTTTTCATCCTCTCATACTTTTGACCCCGAACGCCGAAGTCATCTTGCCAATCTTCCCAAAAATTCTCCAAATGAGGCTCATGGGTCGTTGATGCCCGGGGCAATATTGTGTTTATTTTGTTGAGTGGGTCAAAATTGTTCCTCCCTAGGTAGAACTCGGCCAGCCCCAGACTCTTTAACTCATTATCAGCCTCTTTGGTCGCTGCAAGGCTGCAAGAATAATTCCCACAAGTGATCAGGAAAGGGATGGAAGTAACTTTCTTCACTCCATATAATGCATGGAGCTCCAGGATTTGCCTGCAAAACTCCATCAAAATAATCCTATCCCCGCAATGCTTGGGTAATAGGTAGGGCTTGTCAAAGAATCTGGTCACCCGAATATAAGAATGTTGATGAAATTGAATAAAATAATTCCCATATGTCCTCACCAAGGCCATAGCCTCCTTTAATAGCCGGTAACCGACATCCCGAGATGGTATCAAAATGTTGTAGTAAGCAAAGGTATCGTGTACTCGACAAAAATTGGGGAAGCTGGCTTCCCATTGAATTTGGGGAAAATGATCCCAAGGCGTGTTCTCGCCGAGCCCAGTCCCAAGGATGCCCACTATAACTAAACACTAAATTTTGGGTCTCTGTTATTCCAGTGCCCATAAAACATACAAATTCATGTAGAACTTCAATGTTTTGCTGACGTTGTTCAGCTAAAAATCTACATGATTGGCAATAATGGATGCCCAGTCAAAATTCTGCATGTTGGTGGTGATGCCATATAAAAAGTAATACATCCACGCTGAGAAATCTCGGGCATGAGATTCCCCAAAGACCCGGCATAGAAAGATGATCCCCGCCTGTATGCTTTCTTTGAAATCTGTGTGGGCCATCTCCAACTTCATCTTCTTGTAGTCCTTCCTCAGAGTCTTCAGCCAGTGGGCGTTGAGGTGCTACCTGCTAGCCTGCTGCACATTAGTGAACTCTTTTAGTGATGTGGCATGGGAGAGGACAATAGAATTAGCAAACTGGGGGATTCCCAGTCCCGAAGCCAGAGTGGTAGAATCGAGAGATACTAGGGGCGTTGGGTAGCCTGTTGGAAGGGGAGCAACAAGTATAAAAGCCCGGATAGTGGTGTTGTAATGTTTGGCCAGAGTTAGGATCAACTCCGGGGCCTGCACAGATTAAGGGAAGCAGGCAACTTTAATGATGTCGGAGACAGCCACGTTCTTTTCCATACTATCTCCGGTGGAACGCTGAGTGAACATTGTTCTGACTAGGCCTTGTAATTTGGCCCATGGTTTGACCTCAGTGTCGGTGATTAGTTGTAACTTAGAATCCACCTTGGATCCTACGAGGACACCATCCTTTAGATATTTGGACATGAGCAGGAGCTTTTCTAGTGCTTTCTCAGCCCTCGACTTAGTGGCCACTCTTGTTGAGGTGGTCGGGAGTTCTGAACTTCTAGGAGGGGAAGCTACCTCAGACATGTTGATTTATGATTTATTGATAGCCTGCAAGACCAGACAACTGTTAATACAAGTGATTTTAAATATAATAAACTTCCAGGTTCTGGAGATTTCATCGCTATTTCGCACATGTTCTCAAAAAGATGTTAGCTTGCATCAAATCCCAGAAATGTAATAAACAATAGCTTACTTTGAATTTGATCAACACTCAGGGGTTCCAGGGGTTCGGGTGTGTGTGACAAATGTGATGAAGTTCGTGGGGCTACGTGGAACCTGGAGTCTGGAGAAACTAGTCGTTATTGAAGTGACCGGGCAATAAGCCGTACTGGGCTGACGTGGGTTGTCACATGGTCATGCGATAAACAGGGTAATGGAATTTAAGGTGATAGATGTTTTAACACGGATGGAATGAATTCTACTTGTGATTGTTTTAAACACTCACGCGTGGATAATTTAATCCCGCCATCAATGTCAAAGCGATGGGAGGAGAGAGAAAATATGCAACTTGAACAGGTGAGGTGTCGAGTTCGAGTCCAGCAAGAACTAGGTGGGAGAGCTCAATTTTTTTTAACAGTACAGAGGGTGTGGTGAGCTCGCCACAGGATGGGTCAGACACAATGGAATACACAGACCAAAACATAGAGACACACACTATGAACACGCTATCTACACAGGAGGCCGAAGAATGACAAATTTACAGCAAACACAACTAACCTACAGACTACTAACAAATTACAGGAATTTACAATTATTTACATATCTACAGAGATTTACAACTAACTTACACCATTCTACAACTATTTACACCGAAACCTACATTATCTACAAATGCACATAAAGATATAGTGCACGGAAGGCGGACAACCTTCCTACAAAGCCATCCCACCAAAAGGAGGCGATCACGAAGACTAGAAGATAGAAAGCAAATAAACGAAGCAAAATTAAATTAAAAAAAAAAATGAAAGAAAAAAAAAAAAGCAGAAAAGAAAAAGAGAGAAGGGCAGGATGGACCTATCAAAAAACCAGAGAATGCGGGAGGAAGGGCACGGGAGGTGCTCTGCAAACGAATAGCTTCAACACGCTGAAAGCACGCTAAGAACCCAGAGAATACCTTCAAGCACACGTACTTAATCATTGAATCACTATTAACCCTTGAAGGAAATCACACTTAGCTCTCTGTGAAATTGCACAAATCGCTCTTAATTCTCTGAGGGTAATTTGTTCGCAGTAAATGTAAAAGTGACAAGTGAAACCCAATTTATACCCTTTAGGTGAAAATGCACCACTTCCTTCCGCAAGTCCTGAGGAAAAGGAAATCCTCCAGATTCCAGGCCGAATAATCCCGCGCGACCACACCCTCTAACTAAAGAGGAAGCAATGGCAAAGAATCTCAGAGTCTGAAATCTGACTAGCACAAAGAAACAAAACACTCTGGGACCGAGCCCCAGAGCAAGGAAGACCAAAAGAGAACACAACAACGGTCGTGCAAAGGCAAAGGCCAGAGAAAATAGAAGAAGCCAAAAGAAACCAAGGAAGAACCAAAAGCTAAAAGGGGGACCCAGCATTTTGCCAACAAAATGTAGGGATGGGTATGCAGGGCATAACACATTTGTCGACTATAATTTAGGGCTTAGAGTCTAGGGTTTATGGATTATAGTTTAGGCTATTCGTCTTAGATTTTTCATGTTATTTTTTTAATATTTACTTTTTTCAATTGAAAACCTATACAAACATAGTTCATTATTGGTAATAAGATTTCTCAATCGACAACATGACATGTTTTTCATGTCCAACTGTTTGACAACATGGTATGGTTTGCATCTCTCATTGATTCCAATATGAATTTTAATGCACTCTACTCTCCATTTTACTTCCCCATGTGTCATGTTTTCTCGGTATTATGGTAAACACGACATGTGTGTATGCACTCTTCGTTGAGTTTTTCTTTCCCCCATGTCACATTCTTTGGCCTCTTGTTATCATTTTTTGCATTATCCCATCCTACAATAAGAATTGCATCATCAAATGTGAGTAAATCTTTCATAAACAAAAACTTACTCCCCTCCTTCTTTACCCCCGTAGGTGTCAATCGTTATTTTCCTTATATTTTGCAGGTATGTGGGCCCAACATTTAGCAAAGGTTTTAAGTAACTGAGACACTCGCAATGTTACCTAATGTTATCCATGATAATCTGCTTGTGTGTGGGGGAAAGGATGCCAAGGGAATACAAGGATCCCACTTCTCTACATAGTCATTTTGTTACACATCAGCCAATTGTTAAGGAACGTGGGATCCTTGTATTCCCTTGGCATCCTTCTCTTTCTTCTCCTATATGTTCATGACTTACCCTTCCTCTTTGAAAAACTATCTCACATCTCTCTCTCTCTCTCTCTCTCTCTCTCTCTGAATTCTAGTGAAATCAAAGTCTATAACATTCACACAATTGGGAGAGTGACAAGGTTAGCCTCTACCGATTATTTCATTGTGGACAAGAGTAACTTGGATAACTTTGTAAAATATTGATCAAAATATTGTTTGAAGAAAATAGTATTAGATAAACTAGGTTAAGAATAAGGTAGAGATTGTTTGATTCTATTTATGTTTTATTTTGGTTGTCTTAATGAATTTATTTATAAAAAATCTTCTTTTTGAATGGTTTATTAGAGAAAAATCAGAAAAATAAAAGTTGGGATAAGAAGAAGTGTAATGAGTATATGAGGAATAAGTCTAGGATAATAAGATAAATGAGTTGAATTATCTAAATTTATTGTATAACATTTCATTATAGCAAAAAGGTTGATAAAATTGTATATCAATAAACAACGAGCTTGTCTTGTACAAGTGCTTGGAAGTTCTACTTAAGAACCTATTAAATCTCAATATCTAAAAAGTGATAGTGTATCTTGGCTAATTTGGACTAAAATAACTATGAAAAATCACTTACCATTTCATTGGGGCCTTTTTTTTTAAATATAATAGGCAATAATTTCACTTGCAAGAAAAATTGTGGTTTTGGAATTTGATAAATAAAACTTGTATTGATTCATCAAAGTTCCTTGTAGAATCATGAGAGAGAGAATATTATCACTTAAGTGTATGACCCTTCAATGTAGATCAACGATAAGTTCAACCAATTTTTTTTATTGATAAGATCTATGCATGTGATATTAAATGATTATACATGGGTGGTAGGCTCCCCTTACCATCATAATATGGAAAAGTGCGGAGGCATGAAAGATAATGCAAATAAATGGGACAAAATATTAGGAGAATAAGGATTATAATGGAGGCTTGTAGTGACTTCTTAGGAATAAGAGGGAAGAGCGTCCAATATCTACTATATTATCCTAAACTTATAGACGATGTTAGACATAACAAGGCCAAGTAAGAGAGAGAGAAGTGTGAGGTATAATGAGAGAAGGAAAGAACTATATGAGGATGAAAAAAATTATGGAAAGAGGCAAGCTCTATAAAAGGAAATAAATAGAAGTAGGAGTTTTAAATTTGAAGAAATGTTGTACAAAGGTGTTGGGATTGTATACAGTTGATGGTTTGAATTGATCTATGTAAGAAGGTATAGTGTTGTAATGTAAAATAGGAAGGTTAGGGTTAAGGTTAGGGCTTGGATTAGGGTTAGGTTAATAGTTATAATTATGATTATGGTTAGGGTTTATGGTTAGGATTAGGATTATGGTTGAATTTAGGCTTTACATAATGGTTGGTAAAGGGTTTGGCATATGGCTAGGGAGAAGGTTAGGATTAGGGTTAGGGTTAAGATTATGGTTTAGATTTTTGTTGGGGTTAGAGTTTACACCATAGTTAGGTTCAGGGTTAGGTTTTGGGCTATGGTTAGGATTAGAGCTAGGATCGTGATTATAATTAGTGTAAGAATTATGGTTAGGATTGGAATTTAGGGTTATGGTGTGAATGATGCTTAGGTTTAGGGGTTTTTTCATCATTCTAGGGTTAAGGCTAGGGTTAGGGATGGAATTATGATTAGGTTTTAGTATTATGGTTTCTATTTTGGTTAGGGTTGATGTTTATACCATGGCTAGTGTTAGGGTTCAGGTTATGGTTAGGGTCAGGGTTAGCATCATATTTTGGGTTATCATTGAAATTATGGTTAGGATTAGGGTTAGAAGTATGGTTAAATTTAGGGTTTTGATAATTGTTTTAGGATCATTAAGGTTTGGGTCATGGTTAGGGTTAGGGTTAGTATTATGATTAGGTTTAGGGTTAAAATTATGGTTGACATTAGCATTTAGGTTTATGGTTTAGATTATGGAAAGGGTTAGGGTTAGGTTTGGGATGGATTATATGGTTAGGATTAGAGTTAGGATTTTGGATAGGGTTTAGATTTAGATTTAGGGTTAGGGTTAGGGTTGGGGTTAGGGTTTACATCATGGTTGGGGTTAGCATTAGGGTTATGATTAGGGTCAAGATTAAATTATGGTTATGGTTTAGGGTTAGGATTATTGTCATAGTTTACATCATAGTTAGGGCTAGAGTTAGGGTTAGGGATATTGTTATTCTTAGGATGAGCTTTTGGGTTAGAGATATAGGCAGGTTTACCATCATTATTAGGTTAAGCTTATGATTATGGTTAATATTATAGTTAGAGATAATATTAGAGGTGGAATAACAATTATGATAGGTTTTATCTCATTCATGGTTACAATTAGGGTTATTTTTTGAGTTAGAGTGATAATTAGGGCTACATTATATTTATGGTTAGATTAATAATTATGGTTAAGGTTAGGGTTAAGGTTTCAGATACAATTATTATTATGGTTAGGGTAGGTTTTGAATTATAATTATATTATAATTAGGGCTTTTATTTATTTCAAGGTAAGGGTTAGAAGTATTATAAGGGTTAGGGTAAAAAATATATTTAGTTGTTGGCCTTAGATTAGGATTTGGTTAGGGTTAGTATTAGGGTTTGGTTTAGGATTATAGTTGTAGTTAAGTATAGGGTTAAGGATAGGGTTTACATCATAGTTAGAGTTAGGGTTTAGATTGGAGGGTTAGGGTAAATGTATCTATTATTCAAATGAAATATGATTTCTTTATCATTGCTTGCCATCCTTTTTTTCAATTAGATCACTAAAAAGGTACAGTTATGAAATTCTTCAAATATTTTTTATAAAATCCATCTAAAGTATCTTTTGAATCCATATAACCTATTATTATATAAATTATTATTGCATGTATATCGATTTATATGTGTAAATAACTAATGAGATGATGAATGATTACAATGTCACACAATTTGGTGTATGACAGATTCATACTTGCATCTATTATCATTAAGAGACATTTTGATCAAATTCAATCACATGAGCAAAGTTAGTGTTATTTATGGTTATAATGGTAAAAAGATAATTATATATCTCAATTATTATGAATACAAATTAATTAAACCAAATTGTTCTTTATTTACAAGATGAATAATTTGAAAGATAATTATTCTAGTCATTTCATATTGGTTGGTTTCTTACTAAATATGTTTCTTATCATATAAATATAAAAATGTCCAATTTTTAATAATTTATTATTTGAGTTAGTACTGACTTTAAATGGATAGAGTATCATTTTAGTACGCAAAATTTATGTTACATTTGTTCTTTTTTGCATACAAATACAAATTTTAAAAGTTTCTAGTTTTTAAACTTTTAAATGAATCAACATTTTATTTTATAATAAAATTAAAACTAAAATCTAGATGTGCATAGAAGTTTTTTATATTTTTCTTTTTTTGCATGCAAATTATTTTACAATTTATATTTTCATCAAAATGATCAAAGTCACTTAAAAATATATTGTATTAAATAAAAAATATATTATAATTTAAAATTAAAATAAATTCTATTTTTTTTAATTTTGAAATATTATAAATGTAAAACTAACTTATAAACAAAAATAGAATATTTATATAATTTTCAAGATACATAGTTTTTTTTCCATATAAATCATCTCAAATTTTAAAATTAAAATAAATTCTATTTTTAATTATTAAATTAATAAAAACTAATTTAAAAATAAATAAAAATTTATATAGGTTTTTGATTTAATTCTTCTTATTAAAAAAAATCGTTTAATATATAAATAGGTTTCCATGGATGTCTATACCATTTTCCAAAGCTACCATATTGGCACAGGCTAGCTACGCTGGCAGATTGGTAGATAGTACGTACGCTGGCAAATAAAACGTAATCGACAGGAAAAAAACGAGTTAAAATGCATGGATGGAATCGGAAATGGCAACCAAAACTTAACGGATTTTATTGGGACCACACCTGCCACTAACGTCTGGCCAATGTTCATGCATATATTTTGATGTATCTAACATACATGTTATATATGTATTTTTGTATTTTTTTTTATTATTATTATTATTATTATTTGTTTTTTTTGGTCTACCTTAACACTTTTTGCGTCAGGATCTGACTTGAATAACATGCTTCACTCTCTAAAGATGTCAATAGTTTGTGTTATAGGAAAAATAATTCGTTAATAAATTTAATTTGCGGATTCTTTTTATAAAATAATTAGTGACGAATAACGCATAAAAATAAAAAATAAAAAAATCACAAAATTATGCTTAATAAAGCATTTGAGATTTTACAATTGAATATAAACTTATATAGTCAAATAAAGCATAAGTTATGAGTTTTATTGTGTAATATTAATGTCAAGCGATTAAGTTATGAATTTTATTGTGTAGTATTAATGTCAAACGATTATTTGATTAAATAATTGTAGTCTTTGAGTCAAATTTATTGATTTCTTTTTCATGAATAGTGTGTCATACAAACTTAACTTTAAGAGTATGAATGGTCTATTTAGTCTCTTTGGAAGTTGTGTAATGAATCTAGAGATAAACCATTAGAGCTTCATGGGAGGTCATCCATCCCAATACTATTTCAACCTAGACTTGTTTAACCATATGATAGCACTAAGATCATGTCCATTCATCTTGTTGTCCCACTTGTAGAACTTGTAGCAAGTGTTTGTGCCCCATGAACCATTCATTATAGAGCTCATTTTGCTCAATGACTAGCGAGTAGATATTTTTCAAATTTTATCAAATCGTGTTATTTTATTGAGCTTCAACTATATAGTTTTAGAATCAAAATGATTGACTTGTTAATAGTGGTGTTCACAAATTTATCTTCGATGGTTATGAATGATCCTCTACTTTACTCTCACATAATTTCTTGATGTCTAAGGAGAACATTATTCATGAAATTGAGATTAATGAAAAATTACCTCCAAATTATCCTAATTGAATTTCAATACATCATACAATAATAAAACCTTGTAACCTTGTGAGAAAACTTCAATTCGTCACACTTATAAATGTCAACTAAATAAATACTAAATAAACCAAACATTCTAATAATAAACATCACCTAAATAAAGCTTCCATTCCAAAAATAGATTCATTCTAAATAATGTTGCTCATGAAAACACATAAATAAAAATCAACTAACAAAGACCTTAGACAAGTAATTTAAAGGCATATTTGGAAAACTAGATATGTTGAGTGTTTTTCAAAAACTATCATCTTACAACTAGCACTTTGAGAATTTACTTATGACATTTTTTTTTGGAAAAATGCATACATTAATTAAAAGAAAACATATGTACAAGAGATACCAACAGCCTGAAGGAGGCTCTTTCAAGCCAAAATGCCAAGAAAACAAAGAAACAATACATAAAGAAGCTAATCAGGTGAAACAACTAAAAGCTAAATATTTTGTGCAAAAATCAATTACAATAAGAGAAATATTTCTTTTCTCCAAGAGTACAAAGCACATGATCATCCATAATGGTATTGAGCATTGTACGTAGAGAACCATAATGGTCTTTAGTGATAGTTAACTAGGGATTGCACTCTAGATAATTGTGACCATAACTTTAAATTGTTGTTGTGATTCTTCTTCAAGACTTTAACAAGAGTTAATTGTTGCAAGGTAATATTAGAAAATAGATCGTCCGTAGTCAATCCTGACATCTTTCTTGAGGTGATTTTTTTGTTTTTACAACTCTAAATCTTCAACAAGAAGAATATGAAAGTCATGATAAAACAAGAAAATAAATGTTATAATTTCAATTAAAAACCTATATTTGTAACATTAAAGCTATTCAATTTATATAATAATAGTCCTTATTGTACTATTAAACTTACAGCTAAATTGTCTTTTCATTCACCTCATAATAGCTCATAATCTACAAACTACAAAATGAAAACCCCACAAATTTTTTAATTTGAGACAATGTAAAACACCCCTTCAATGGTATTATAAATGTACAAGTAAAAGAAAAAGGAGCCCTAAAAACTTTACAAGTATTTGAAGGTTTAACGGCCGTCAATGTTAAACATCTGTCACACTGAGCCAAAGGGTAACATGCAATGAGCATCACAAGTGACAGTACGGAGCTTTTCCATGGTAAAATCGTCGGCAGAGTTAATTATTTCAACGTGAATCGCGATACATCTTGTGGACCATTTATATTGTCTAGGAGAATCCAGACTAAAATTTCACATAGAAAATCTTATATAAGATCTCCCAGGTGTGTTTATTCTTTGCAATGGCAATATGAAAGATTTTGCAGTTTCTTCAACTTCAGTCTAGCTGTTGTAGGATTTCCCGCCATTACTCATCTTAGGCCTGTAAACCAACCAGATAGACCATTTTAGCCCGATAAATCAACCAAAAAACCCCATTTTAGGCCTGTAAATCAACCAAAAAATCCCATTTTGGATTTGTGTAGGATATGGGGAAGGGAGAGAATCCATGTCCTCTGCCTTTGCTAGCTCTGAACCATGTCTCATTTGTGTGCAAGTCTGTTCAATCTTCCACTCAATTCTACAGAAATGTTCTTGGATTTAAGCTTGTGAAGAGGCCTTCCTCCTTCGATTTCCAAGGGGCTTGGTAACATATTTTCTCAAATCATAAAATTTATTCAATCATAAGTGTTTTTTGAACTTTTAGATTCCTAATGTTCCTTACTGTGCTGAAGGTTGTTCAACTATGGAGTCGGAATACACCTCTTGGAGTGCACTTCTGTTGATGATCTTCCCAAGAAATCAGAGATCAATCCAAGGGATAACCATATCTCTTTTCAGGTGGGTTTACTCTGTAGCAGAATTCTGACTTAAATTGTGTACAATTTTTTCATCATCAGCATTTAGATTATACTATATGATCTATCGTAAGTAAGTTAATGTTGAACTAAGTTATTTAGCACTGTGATGATTTACATGAGTTCAAATCAATTTCCATTGAGACATCTCTTATAAGGGATTGTTTGGTTTACTTTGTTCACTGAAGTGGGTCACATAACCAGGCACTCTAAAGTGTAGATTCGTTCCAGAAAGTTTGGAGTGCATATACACCGTCCATATGTCAGTTGTCTGAGCCTCAGTAAAGGAATTATGTGGTTTCTAAGAGGAGCTTAAGTAGTGGACACATTGATTGATTACCAATGTGTCATTTCTATGATTGCTAGCAGTTGGTTTAGGTTGGACAGTATAGGATACCCATCCTTTATAAGCCCTGTTTCTCTTAGTTGCCATAAGATGTTTCTCACAATTCATTTTTCTAATGTTCTTTTTGATAATGGATCGTTGAATGTGATTGAAATCATTAAAGAGTTTAAATAGTAGGTAGACATTTCTATGAATGGTAACAGGTGGTTGAAGTTGGGCAGTTTATAAAACCCATCTCTTATAAGCCCTGTTTCTCTTGATTGGCATAGGATTTTCTTAATCTATTTTGATATAGATCATTGAGTGCCATGAAAAATGATGAAAAATACATACATAGTGAATCTTGAAATGATCTTGCCCAAAATAAAGGGTTTTAACTACTTGATTAAATCCCATTAGAGACTGTTTCTGAATTTTGTGTTCTTTGTCTTGATGATGATGTTTAGTGGTAATAACTGTTTCTGATTTCTGTGTGTTCTTTATTTTGGTGATGGGTGGAATGCAGTGTAGTGACGTTGAGTCAATCCAGAGGAAGCTAGAAGACATAAAGATGAAATATGAGAAACGAATTCTGGAGGAGGGAGGAGTATATGTAGAGCAAATTTTCTTCCATGATCCAGATGGGTATATGATTGAGATCTGCAACTGCAACAAATTGCCAGTAATTCCCCTAACTGATGGGCAGGCTCCAACTTCTGTCAGATCAAGATTCCCATGGCTTAGAGCAACACCCAAAAAGGAGAGAAGAGACAGCCTCCCAGAAATCTCTTTGGTCTCCATAAATTCTGTTCCAGATGACGCAGAGTTCTCTGATTTTGGTAATTAACCTTTTTGTTCATAGGTGTAATAAAAGATAAATTAGTGTGATTTCATATGAACACTTAAACAAGTCAAAGTTTAAAGTATATTGTTTAAACCCAACTCATTTTAGGATAAATTAATATGGTTTCAGATGAACTACATAAACAAGTCAAAACTTAGAGTTGTTGTTTAAACCCTACCAATTTTTCTTTTCATATGCCTAAACAAAAGATGAACAAGTCTGATTTCAATGAGCCACCTAAATAAGTCAAAGTTTAGAGTGTGCTTTAAACCCAACTTCTTCTATTTTCCCCGACAAAAGATAAACTATTAATAAGCTAGTCAAAACTTAGAATGTATCGTTTAACTATTTTTTTGGTTCATAAGAAAAGCAAAAGATAAACTAATGTGATTTTAGATGAACAACTTAAACAAATCAAAGTTAAGAATATGTTGTTTAAATCCAACCGTTCCTTTTGATTCATAAGAACAACAAAAGATAACTAATATGATTTCAAATGAATCATTCAAAAAAAATATGTCATTTAAAAAAACATCATTTTCTTGCAGAGAAAGGCATGGGAACAACTGGAGGCGAGCGTTGCTGCTCATCAGTAGTAGCACAGAGCGATCAAGATCCCATTTTGCTTGACATAATGAACTTCTACCTGTAAAAACCATGGCAGACACAAATTCAGAGAGGTCCTCTGGCATTTCCAATTCATTATGATGGTAGATCTGCCCAAAAACAATCAAGATCCTATATTTTTGTCTATATAAGACTGATTCTTATAAGCAATAATCCCTCTTATGGGGAGAGTTTATCTGTGCTAGTTTGTAGTGAAAAGGAAAGCTGCAATGTATCAGTACAACATCGTATTTGTGTGAACAGTTTTTTGAGGTTTTTTGTGGTTTTGTAAACACCAAAGCAGCTTGGGATTGTGGTTTAAGTGGAATACCCAAAACTCTTGGCTGTGGGTGAGTCAGGACTTTTTACAGTACCTGTGTAATTCATATAAATGCATAAATTAAATGACATCTGTTCTTCCTTATGTTAGTGGTCATGAGGAGAACGTACATACTGTGACCAAACTAGATAAATAAATAACGTTCTGCGTTCTTTCATAAATGTGGGTTTGTGCATTTCATGGACAGGGTTTTCATGTGGGTTTGTTCATTTCATGGACAGGATTTTCTAGAAAAATCAATTTTTGGTACAACAAGCTACTATTCATTGATATGCTTTTACTAATGTTATTGACAGCACATTCCATCAGCTAGCAGTACAAGAACAGATCCCTATGTTGCATGTGATTTGGGTGTTCATGTTTGTGGAGAATAAACAATTCTAAAGATATTCTATGAATGAATGTATAAACAGTCTTAAAGATATTCTAAGAATGAACCTACAAACAATCTTCATGATATTTTATGAATGAGTTTTGTTTTTTTAATTCTATGAATGAACCTATAAACAATCTTGATGATATTTTATGAATGAGTTTTTTTTTTTAATTAATTTATGCAGATTTGAACTTAAGACCTAATTGGGAATTGGGAGGCTTTGTAGCTTACCGCTGCAGTGTGGAGTCATCCCTTGTATGAATGAGTTTTAATAGGAGATCGTAATTATGAGATCAAGATGATCTAAACTTTTAATTGTTCTGTCTTTTGACTCCTCTTAAGTTAACACTTTAAAACGAAGTAATTTGTCTAAAGCTAAGCAAATTTCCTCTCAAAAATATTGTGCATATTGGTGTCATTTTATGCTCTCTATGTTGAATCTTCACATTTTATGTCTACAATTTTCCGTCATTTTTGTGAACCTCTAAAAGAGTTTTCTAATATTGAAGTAAATTATAAAAAGTTAAATAGTTATGTAATAATAAGAGTTGTGAGTGTAATAGCAAATTTCTATCATGCATGTTGATTTGGGTGTTTATATTTATGGAGAACAAGCAAATCCTAAAGATGCTTTCCTGTCATGTCATTTGACCACTCTTTAGGAAGTGCAATGTCATTCGACTTTTCGTGCTTGTTGTTTGTTGGATTTATGTAGGTCCTCTTTAAAAAGTGTGACGTCATAGGACTTTTCGTGCTTGTTGTTTGTTGGCTTTATATGGGTCCCACGGGATGTTTGGGCTTGTAAACATTCATGCATTCATTTAGTGAATGGTTTTAAAAAATACAATTGCCTAAAGTTGAACAGATTTCTTATAAAAAAATAGTGTGCATGGTGTTGTCATTTTATGCTCTCTACATTGAACCTGCACTTCTTATATCTAGTAACTGTTGTCACGTGTGAACCTCTAGAAGAGTTTTTTTTAATATTGAATTGAAGTAGTTTATAAATATTAAAAAGTTATGTGGTAATAAGAATTGTGAGGATATCGTTTAAAATTTAAATACAATTATGTAATTGTGGAATGAGATGAAAAGATAAAGGGGGTCTTTAAAAGGTAGTATAATGTAAAACGTGTACACAAAATTACATATCAAGGATAGTACAAAGATGAGACAACCTACAATGGTGTAATCTAAAATTCAAATACAAGTATGCAATTGTAGGATGAGGCCTAAATATAAAGGAAGTCTTTAAAAAGCAGTATAGTGTAAAACATGTTCACAAAATTACACATCAAGGATGGTGCAAATATTCTTTTTTGATGAGGAAACGTGTATTTTAGGCTAGCGAAGGCCCACAGCCACCTCACTAGTGAAATGACTTAACCATGACACCATGCCCCAATTGGCAAAATGACTTAATCGTGACAATATGTCTCAATTGGCAGGGTAGTACAAATATGGGACAATCACTACAAGTCACAAAAAATTAAATATCAATGTGAAAATAACATTGAGATAATTAAAACAAATAGTTACAATTTAATCGAGGGAGAAGACTCCGCAGTTAGTACCCTACCTTAACTCTTTGTCTCTCATAATCATATGAGGTGATTTCAAATCATTTTCAATTTTTTTATAAATGATTACCAAGCAAGGTCCCTTGTTCACCAAATATGATGCCAAATCAATGTATTTTTTGTTGAGGTATCCAAAAAGATCCCAAAAGAATAGACTACTAATTGTACTTTAAATTAATCGTGTATTAAGTTATGTTTTATTAATATGTTGATATAATATAATATGAAATGTTACTTAGATACTTAATATATTTCATTAATTTATAAACACTCATAATCAACAATAACAACATGAAAATTACAGGTATCAATGCTTTACTATTAATAAAAATATTAAACATCAAATCAACAAATTTTATCATAACCATAAAAACATATCAACATATTTTTTGTTGACGTGTCCAAAAAGATCTTAAAAGAATAGACTACTCATTGTACATTAGGTTATGATGATTGTATATTAAATTATATTTGATTGATATATTGATATAATATTGTATATTTTATTACTTTTAATTAATATTTTTATTTATTTATAAACACTCATAATCAATAATAACAACTTAAAATTATAGCTATTAATGTTATACTATTTTTATTTTATTTATTTATTTTATTCATTATTTTTTAAGACTGTGTGAACCGAATATAACACCCTTTATAAACATTAAATTTACAAATTTTATCATAACTATTAAAAATAAACATTCTTTAACAACTAGATCCTTTCACTATACCAAATAAGAATAAAAATTTTGCATACCACCATCATCTTCACCTATCAAATATTTATGCAATAAAGCTAGCACCATACTTTATAAAGGCTTTAAAAGAAAGTTGCAGAGCAAATGATTTTGTAATCTTCTTTTTGCCGAGATAGGCATTTATATGCACCATCCATCTATTGAAACTTTAAAACTAAAAAATACTATAAATTTCTAACCATTGCTTCGAAAAATGGGACATGAAGAGAGGTGGTTGAATAAAAGTTGATTCTCCAATTAAATTTGTCAGTCAAAATTATAGGGGTGTATGAATCAACGTCGACCTCACTTGATTCAACTGTGTAGTTTTTTAGTCAAACTCATTGACCCTTGTTTCATGAGTAGTGATTATTTACAGTTTTAAGTTTTTGTTTTTCCATTAAAAATATCTACGAATATCTTTCTAAATTTTTTGAAGAAATATTCATACAAATTGTGAGTGTTTTATTGATTTTATTTGTTTAAATGTATAAAATTATTATAAGGAATGACTTATTAAATACAATGAAGAAGTAAGTGTTTCAATTATCAAACAATAAAACACGATTATCAAACAATAAAACAACTCATTATTAACAACCAACCTAGCCAAAGTATACAACCAGCCCACATGCATGACCAATGAAAACAAAACAATGAGAAGCTGAAGATCACCATTAAATACTAAATTTAAAGAGTTTGTGTATCTGTTTAGGATAGAAATTTTCTTTGTGCAGTTGTAAGATCTATAGTTTAATGATGTCCAACTGGTTGCTAGTCTTAACACATTCTATGGTGGATCTTTGTATCTGAAAAGATAGTCATCTAATCAGGATTAGTATATATGAATGAAACTTTAGAAGTTTTCCTCCCTTGTGAACTAAATGATTTGAATAAACAGACAAACACGTGTTCTTCCATAAGTTGAACATAACAGTTTATCATCTTATTGTATCTGCTACAACATTATGAAGGAAACCAATGTAAAAAATAGCTTCTTTCTAGAACAAAAGAAAAAATCAAAGATAGCAAGCAAATAGCATTCCTTTTTTATTTTGCTAATAAATAGTCCCAAAAGATGTGTTTCACGCCTTCAATATGTTGACAAAAAGGGCATTTGACTTGTTGAACAATCATACATTTTAATCTGTCTCCAATGGCCAACTTGAAATATAAGATTTCCTAAGCCAATACCTAAGAATTAGCCTCAGCGCTTGACTTTCATATTTGAGCACTCAAATTCTTCCATGTCCTTTCATTAAGCCTACAAATCCATTTTTGGTTCAACCTTGGATTTTATGGCATACATGGTAGGAGTTTTAAATATATTTTTTTAAAGAGAGCAAGATAAATGAAGCTTAACCACAACTAGAAGTTTTTCCAAAAATTACATTGTACTTGGGATTACATAGTTTCATAACAAGATTCATCAGTTGGCACCAAAAGTTTCAAAAAGATTAAAACTATTTAGAATTGTGATTTAAATGAAAAGAGTTCATAGAGCTTTGCCAAGAAGCTCAATCAAGGGCATTAAAACTATTTAGAATTGTGATTTAAATGAAAAGAGTTCATAGAGCTTTGCCAAGAAGCTCAATCAAGTCCATTTAAAGTAGAAAGATACATCATAGAAAATCTATACTACGAACTTTCTAAGGAACTTTGCATTCCTTAAATACAACGGAGCTGCAACTTTTCCTGCAACTTGTATACTATAATTAGTTGCAGCTCAATTATATCTATACTATAATTAAACATAAAATGCAGCTGCAGCTTATTATAGTTATATATATTTCATGCTTATTTTGCACAACAACACACAGCCAATATAAAGTATTAGAGAATGTATACACAATGAGTTTGTATTCAGTCTGAAAGAATGAATTGGAAAACTCTAGAGCACTGCAATTTGGATGAATGGGTTACGTTAATCCTGCATATTTCATCCTAAGGAATCTTCCTAGAAAAGTCCATTTAAGTTTGCGTTAATACGTCCCCATGAATGCTCAGCCTTATGGTCGAAAGAGAGTTATATTTATTCATTTGATCAAAGAATCCATACAAATAAATGTCCTAATCCATAATAGAAGCCATAGCTTCTCATTCTTTTAAAAGTTTGGCTTCTAATTTCCAAATAAATGTGAACATCAAAAGTAGCAAACAATGCAACAACAATCACCGTCATTCACCTCTAGCTCTACGATTGCATGTGAAATCATGTCCTTTGAATTTGAACAATTTTTTTTAGGTAGGAGAAATATTTTTAGAATAGTTTCAACGGATCGTAACTTGTCAGTAATGGCATCCTATATTTTGTAGGGAACATGTGAGTAACCAGTACAAATACATAATACCAAATGCTGGATATAGTCAATTTTGGAAGATATAGTTTATCTTGAAAATGATTTCCGGAATATGGGCTGGACCCGTTTGATTCACCCGGAAAATGAGTGAGAAGATGCATAAGGATTTTTAATTATTTATTTCTTAATTTCTTTGAATATATATACAGACATGTGTAGATACACACACACATGTATATATAT
>MU224968.1:4440586-4476726 GCA_018584345.1 Thuja plicata
CTCCCGGGAGCCACCTTCGGGCAGGTCATCACAGCAGCCCAAACTCTAAATCTTTTCCCAACACCTCCCTTACTGCCGAAAGAGGTGCCGAAAGAAGAAGAGGCCCCAGCAGAAGAAGAAGAGCAACAAGAGGAGCAACTTGAAGAAGAAATCCCCGAGGAAGCCTACTAGAGTCCAGATAAAGGAATAGGTACAGAGGACAAGGCTGAGAAGATGGAGGTCGACAAAGAAAATTTTGTTGTAGAAGAAGTCAAGGTAGGGAGGACGGATGAGGTCCATGCCACCGAGAAATCGTAGCCACAAAACACCGGGGAAGAATCAAGGGAACAAATTCTGGCCGGAAGGCCACCCCTCCTCCCTTAGTGGCTGGTAGAGTGCAGGAAAAGAAAGGCTCAGTCCACCCCTGTGATTCCTCTCTACTTAGCGGAAATGATGGCCCAAGCCCAGGCCCCGCCAAAGGCCAAGAAAGCCTAGACAGTTCATACTCTTCAAACTGGGTCGGGCGGAGAAACAGTTGTCGTTGTGGCAACACCTCCTCCAGACGTCGATGAAGCAATCGCAGATCCCGCAGACTACAATGTTGTAGAGGTATCCCTAGGAAAAAGGGGAAAGCAAGGTGAGGTAGATTTGCTGAAGGAGGCAGCAAGGGCAGTGGAGGCCCGATATGAAAAGGAAGCCCAGAGGCTCAAAGTGGAAAAGGAAAAGAATGCAAACCTTATGGGGTTGCTTACTGAGCTGGCTCGACCAATCAACACCGCTCCTCTGGAGGCCTCCACCTTAGGAGAATTACCACAGAGTGACATAGACTCCCTACGAGTGATGAAAAAGAAATCCCAGGCAGTGGAAAAATGGGTCACCCTGCAAATAGGAAACACCCAGCAGTTCCTGGCGTCCACCCTCCCTGATTTTTACACGGCCCAGCAGGTTATTCATCAAGCAGAAGCGCTTATTAAGCAGTGGGAGGGTGACGCCGAAAATTACCATGCATGGAAGGTGGAGCTCAAAGAGCTTCTCACCTTGGGAGAGGATATGGTTTCTGAATCTAGAATTCTGGGTGAGGAATCATTTGATTTTGTGAGAACCCAGCACTCCAGGCTTGACCTCACATTGGAGGTGACCAAGCAACTGGTAGGGTCCTTACAAGATAAGGTAAATACGGTGAAGTATTCTTCTAATTTATTTAAGTCTCTTGTAATAAAGACTTCCGGGGCTGATCCCCTTGGCACAAATACATGTACCCCCAAAGATTCAGTTTTGGGGAGTTTTGATGAAATAACGAAGTCCCGGTATCAATCTCCAAAGGGGATGGATGGGGCCCAAATGGCAAGATTAACCCACATGATACTTAGTGGTCATGACGCGGCGAAGATGGCAGATGAATTCAAAGAAAATGTTCTAGACCTGGGGGAACAAGTTGAAGTGGCCAAGCACAGAAGGGCCGGCCTGAAGGATATCGATTAAGATGGCATATCTCGCCTCCTCTAGGCTTTCAACGATAATAAGCAACCTTGAGCTTTCTCAGGGGGCTGGGAGAATTCAAGTATTGGGTATTCTTTATTCTTTTTGGGACGAAAGTTTCCAGATCCTGGAATCCCGGATCCTAAAATTTTGTATTCTTTAAAGTGATCCGTGTCCCGGTCCTCGAGGCCGACCGGTCACTTTCAGAAGCGATTAATAAAGACTGTCAGAAGGTGGTTGGCCACATCAAAGAGGCGTCAACTCGGTAGTTAGTTTCTGACAGGGTGGTCTTCTCAAGGTGCCGCTCAGAGGTACACCTGGCACATTGGAGATAGGGTGCCGCATTTCTCATTTATGAGGCATGTAGCCTTGGTCCCCGGGGGACCTACTTTCTTCTTCCTCCTCTCTGGCTCTCTTCTCGAGGCTGATTCTTCCGCTGTATATTCTTGTCTTATTATTTTGACATGGAAAACCTATTCCATCTCCAGGTCTTTTGTAGGGTGGCGCAGGTAGTACCGGCCCCCAGATATTGTATTTTATTGAGACATGATGTAAAATAGGGTTAGGGTTAGAAGAGTTGCATAAATAGCCAAAACGGCCCATTTCCAAGGGTTGGCGAAATTGATGATTTTGTTGTCCATAGCATTAGCAAAGTAATTTCTCTTTTAAAGTTGTAGAGCTCAATGCTCCATTATTCTTTTCTTAATAGTTAGATGCTCCCCTGGAGCCGCCATTGTATCACGCACTAGTGCTTGCTGGAAGGAACATTAATGAAGAAGGAAGAATTCTTGGTAATGATGTTGTTGGCATTCCTGCTTCTGAGTTAATGGTATTTCATGTTTTAATGTTCTTTATGTCTCTTACTCTGGTATGTTAAAGTAGATTAACGAACTCTTTACTCCCGCTACTGATAAAATGCTAGCTGATGGTTATGTGTTTCTTCGATATTTAGTGTAGTCTACAGAGTATTATCGATGTTTCAGACATTTCAACGTGACTATAGTTAGATGATACATTTCTAACTCTGCAGGATCTTTTTCGCTTTATTTGCTAAGTGTAGAATGCTTGGGGAAACCTTACTTTGATTGAATCTCCAGAGAAAATGAGTTGAAGAAACCAGCTATCCCCCTCGAAAAATAGTCATCTCTCCCAACTGAGCCCCGCACCGTCATGACCCGACACCCTGGTGCTTGAAGGCCCGGAGGATTTATTTCCCCCGGACAACCTTTACAGGCAGAGTTGGCCGGTTTCCCCAGAACCCGGTGACAACTTATGACTGTTGGCGGACCCGGTCAGCAAAACCCCATCAACAGAAACTAGCGCTAGAAGGAGGGCATGAACTCATCCCCCTCCCAAGATTCTAATTTTACACCTCCTGAGGGTTCCCCGAGTCATAGTTTTAGTCGTCAAGCCTTTAGTGGGATTGGATCTTTCTCCCCAGCGAAATTTGAAAGAATCCTTAGGTCTACCCCCAATCCCAGAAATCTTGTCGAGCTCGAGCCCCCTGCTCAAAAGAAACAGACCTCAAAAATCCTACCAGCCACTATTTTTTGGGGATCTAGCATACCTCAGAATACCCAAGCCTCTCAGGAAATCCCAGGAACCAGTGCCCACACTACCCAGCCTATAGTTCCCCCAATGGCTGCGTACTTCGGAAACACTGAGTCCCCAATGGGCACTTTTTCGGGTGCAACCAATGATTTACCCTCTCACCTGGAGAAGATTTGCCCACGATACGAGCACCTAGGCTCACGGACTGCGAAAGAACACTTACAGGCATACAAAGATGCCATGAATTGACATCGGATCCAACATGAAGATGTTGTGACTCGTATGTTTCCCTTGTCCCTAGGACAAAGTGAGTTGAACTGGTACCTTAACTTGCCTGCCAACTCCATCAACACTTGGCAGGATATGGAGGACGCCTTCCTGGCTGCCTTTTGCGTGCATGTGGACCCAGCCTGGTCCCATAGCCAGTTCATCTCCATCAGAAAGGAACCCAATGAACCTCTTGCAGCATTCAACCATAGGTTCCAGCGCGCCCTGAAGCAATGCACAGGCCCTTTTATCCCATCTCCAGATGTAACTATACAGACCTACCTTAACGTGATGGACCCTTTCATTGCCACTCTCCTGTGGAGAACAACTGCCGCAGGCGACTGGGACACCTTGGCAAAAGTCTACAACCTAGCCCTAGAGCTGTCCCGTGGTCTCAATAAATCCCCAGGTGGGATTGGGCAGAATACACCTTTCAACATGGTCCCCGGCAGAACTTCATATGCTGGGGGATACAACCCCAATCTGGCAATAGGTGCCCCCTCGATGGCGGTGAACCTTCCGCCACCCTTGATAGACCAGCAGGCACGGTACGTTTACCTAACCCAGACCCAGATGACATTGGGTCTGGAAGTCTTCCCTTGGAATCAGCCGCAGTAGACACAACAGACTCAGATGCAACCATCCGGAGTGCCCTTTTTTCAGTCGTCCGTGGCTGGAGGATCGCCGCCCTTGACTCCGGCTAATCCTGCTGCCTTCCCAGGAAGCCAACAATAACCACAGCCGTCACATTGTGACACTAACACTCAGTTGACCACCGAGGTTGAATCCCTCTGGCGAATATTGTCCACCTTGACCATGGACATGGGCCAACTGAAGGCGGGGTCCTACGCACCCCATAATTTGAATTCCCAGAGAGGAAATATTTTCTCCGGCCAACGAAACAACAATGCCAGAGGGAAAAACTTCAACAACAGGTCTAGACCTAATCAGCAGTAATGGAATAATAACGTGAACACCAGAGGCCCGCCTCTGAATCAAAACGCCAACCAAAATGGTGCTAGACCATCACATTTTACGCCTGTCACAGACTTCCAGCCCATGACTAATTGGTGTAGATTGCACGACACTGGTTCACACAACGAGGTGAATTATGCCACTTTGGAGAAGTTCATTATGATCTCCCAGCTGGACAGATAGCAGTCGCATGACACTACTCCCCCAGAAAACCTCCTGTCCAAGAGCCAACCCACAGTGCCTTCACCTGTGATACCATCTTCTTCGGGACTTTCGGGGAGGATGAGGAAGAATCTGAATTGCAGGGATTCTTTGACGAATCCATTCCGCCCTTCGAGGCCAACGCCTTTACTAACCCACGGACTCCATACAATACTTGGAATCAGGTTGGTAAAGGACCAGTTTACACGCCTGTACCCCCTACCAAAGATACTCCTCCTCCCTGGAACAACACAACTGACTGACCCGCGCCTCCAAAAGGTCCCAGCTCTAACCAAGCAAAAGATCTCACAGAGGAAAATCACCAGTTCTCGGGAGGAAGATTTGACATTACGAAAGCGTTAGAACAGACCACTACCTCCATGACCTTGATGGATGTTTTGTTGAACTATCCCGAGCAGAAGAAGTCCCTTCTGAAGCTCCTGGGAAACCCGGAAGCCGTCAGCCGCCCGCCCAAGACCGTCTTATTCAAAGATGCTAATGCGGTTGTCTTCTGAGGGAATAATGAGGATCCTCCCTTCTTACTAGGTCTGAATATACACGGCAAGAACATACACAATTGCCTAGTGGACTCTGGAGCTTCGGGTAACATCATACCCTTGTCCATTTGTCAGAAGCTCGGATTCCACCCCACCCCATCTAATGGTGTAGTGATCCAGTTGGATAAGACTGCTATAAAAATGGTGGGGGAATTAAAGAACGTCTGGATACATCTTATCCAGGACCCCAGGATAGCCAGTATCATTGACATCCAAGTGGTGGACATCCCAGAGACTTACGGGATGTTATTAAGTTAGAATTGGTTTAAGTCTTTGAATGGATACTTTTCGACCGACTTCACCCACTTGTGGCTTCCGTGGGAAGGAGAATCAAATAAGATCCGGGTCGAAAGCGAGCCCCGGATGAAACAGGCCCTTACTGAAGTTGGCAGGGTCAATGAGATCTTTTTCTCTGATACTTCTCTGGGGGTGTACAAACCTTTTGAAATTTTAACATTTGATTTCGTCCCCGGAGAAGATCCCACTGTACTACAAAGAGCCCAAGACCTCGAAGAGAAGATGAGAATTGAGGTAGACTCTCAAGACCCCACAGCAACTCTTGCCACACTCCTGTCTGGTACTTGGTGCCGAGTACACTACCAGAAACATTCAGAACTTGAGTGTGGGCTATGTCTCTCGATCGCTAACCGACACCTTGATACCCTCCAGAACAGGCAACATACAACTGATTCCCCGGGACCCAGTTCCCTTATGGGATGCGCTCCTTTGGTGCCATCTCCCTGGGAATCCCAAATTCAAAAAACTCTAGAGGAAAATTCTACTTTCACGTCGGTAGTCCGGGAAGGGGTCCCCAAGTCCCCCAGCAATAATCCAAATAAAACTCCCCCTCCCCAGCCCTAGATTATAAACAATGACTTATGGACCCTGAAGTTCGATGGATCCCGATCCAAACAAGGCTGTGGGGCTGGGGTAGAGTTGATCAACCTGCGAGGGAAGTCCTTCCTCGCGTCCTATAGGCTGCAGTTTAACTATACGAACAATGTCACAGAGTACGAGGCTTTGGTCCTTGGACTCTTATTTGCGTTAAGGAAAGGTATCACCTACCTCCGGGCTCTGGGTGATTCAAAGTTGATTGTTAAACAAGTCCGGAGTCAATATACATGTCATGATAAAAGGCTGACCGCTTACCGCAACCGGGCTTGGAGCCTTATTGAAGATTTCGATGCCTTTGGCATTGACCTCATTCCCCGGCAACGAAACTACGTCCCAGATGCCCTCGCTATTTTTGCCAGCACACTTGAGCCAATGGCTGGCTCGCGACTCTGGAGATTTTCAGTTGAGATGGTCCCCACCCCGTCCATTCCAGATAATGTCACCCACTTTCAGGTTTTTGAAGACAATCAGCATATCTTGGCCTTCATGGCGAATGTTGGTGTCTTTGAAGACCAGATAGTGGAGGAATGAGACCATGACGATACTGGGCAGGGTGATGAAGATGATGGGATCATGGACCTGCCCACTAACACCATCCCAAAGGGGATGGTTGCACTAGAACGAATCTTTGACTCGGACCCACGGGCCCATGAGAAGGTGTCATCCTCCTCCGAGGGAGGAAAGTTTGAGAAGGTTAACATTGGCCAGCCCGGTGAAGAGCAGATCATTCACATTGGTACCTCTTGCTCCCTTGAGGAAAAGGAAAAGATTCTCGTGGTTCTCCGAGAATACATTGATGTAATTGCCTGGGGTTATGAAGACTTGAAGACGTATGATACATCCATCATGACCCATACTATTCCCCTGAAACCTGACGCTAAGCCCTTTAGGCAGAAGCAAAGACCAGTCAACCCCCTAATAGAGCCTCTAATTCGTCAAGAAGTAGAAAAACTGTTGTCAGCCCGGATAATCTTCCCAATCTGGCACACTACGTGGGTTGCCAACCTGGTCCCTGTCAGGAAGAAAAATGGTGAGATCCGCCTTTGCGTGGATTTTTGAAATTTGAACAAGGCATCTAAAAAAGATAATCACCCTCTCCCCTCGTTGGATGAGGTGTTACAGATAGTAAACGGATCTCAGATGATGTCCTTCTTGGATGGATATTCGGGGTACAACCAGGTCATGGTCAAGTATGAGGACAGAGAGAAAATAGCGTTTACCACTAAGTGGGGAACGTTTGCGTATAGGAGAATGCCCTTCGGTCTGATCAATGCAGGGGCTACATTTCAAAAGGCTATGGACATTGCGTTCGAAGGCCTCGTAAATCGGTGCATAATCATCTATATGGATGATTTGACCATCTTTTCTCGGGACAGGCATGACCATGCCACCCATCTCGCCCAGATATGCGAAAGATGTCGCCAGTATGGAATATCCCTCAACCCCAAGAAGTGCATATTCAGGGTCACCGAGGAGAAGTTGCTTGGGCATATTGTCTCTGAGAAGGGTATATCCATAGACCCTGACAGAGTTGAAGCATTGCTGAATCTGCAGATGCCTGGCAGCAAGAAAGAGATGCGATCCTTTTTTAGAAAGATCAACTTCGTACGATGATTCATCACAAGATTCACAGAAATAGTTAAACCACTCAACGAGATGATGCAAAAGGATACTAAGATTGAGTGGAACACTGAAGCAAAATGGGCGTTCGCCCAAATCAAACAGACAATCACAGAAGCACCTGTCCTGGCTAGTCCGGACTACTCCCTTCCATTTTACATTTACTCGTTTGCTTCACCGCATTCTGCTGCGGCAGTGTTGACCCAAAAGGTTGAAGGAGAGGAACGACCAATAGCTTTTATGAGTTCCTCCTTCAAAAATGCCGAAGTCCGATATTCACCACTAGAAAAATAGGCCTTTGCTCTAGTTCAGGCCGTGAAGAAATTCTGGCATTATATTCTCTGAAGCTAAGTACATGCTATCATTCCAGACCAGGTCGTCAAATCTCTGCTGATGCAGAGTGAATTGGGCGAGAGACGGGGGAAATGGATGGCCATCCTCTAGGAATATGACTTAGAAATGTAGCCCATGAAAATAGTCGGGGGCCAAGGACTAAGCCAGGCGATGGCAGAAGAGACTCCCCGCATAGAATGCCAAACTTACACAGTGGAGTCCATCACCCAAGACCCGTGGTATACCGATTTGGTATACTTGTTGCTAAACAACTAATGTCTAGAGGGGTTACCTCCCCACAAACGCCATGCTCTACGGATGAAAAGAACACACTTCATGATCAAAAACTCTGCGCTTTATCGCAAAAACTACAAGGGAGTGTACCTCCGGTGCATCGACAGAAACTAAGCTGTAAGAATGATCGACGAATTCCACGGACAGTTTGGAATAGGGCATGGCTCAGCCGATGCCACTGCCCATCAAATCCTTTGGGCTGGGTACTATTGGCCCTGTATATTCAAAGACATTTACACTCATGTAAGGAAATGCCATACTTGCCAAACCGCAGTGCATCATGAGCGTAACCCAGCTATGCCTTTGCAACCAGTATACGAGGCTAGACCATTTGCCCAATGGGCATTCGACTTCATTGGGGAAATCAACCCCAATTCGTCTGCCAACCACCGATACATCCTTACTGCTACTGATTACTGCACTCGGTGGTCTGAAGCTATACCTTGCAAAAATAATACGGGGGACGTAGTTATCAAGTTCTTGGAAGAAAACATCGTCACAAGATTTGGGATGCCCTTTGCTTTGGTATGTGACAATGGTCCGGCGTTTTCTTTGGCGCAGTTACTCGAATGGACCTACAATCGGAGGATCACTCTGAAGTTCTCCAGCAACTATTATCCCTAGGGAAATGGCGTTGCTGAATCAACAAACAAAAATCTACTTGAAGTGATCAAACACCTGTTAGAACAAAATCCCCGGGATTGGCATCAAAAGTTAAAATTTGCCCTCTGGGCAGATCGCATTCGCGTCAAGGCCACCCTGGGAACATCACCGTTCCATCTGGTTTATGGCCAGAGCCTTGTATTCCCAGTCAATTTACAAATCCTAGTTTTATAGTTCATGCAGGAATTTAGCAACAGGGACAACATCGTGGAGGTTCGGCTTTTGAATCTGGTACGGATGGAAGAATAGAGAGATGTAGCCCTTGAACATTTCACGTGTCATCAAGCTGTGGTAAAAAGATGGTTTGACAGAAGAGCCCAATATAAGGCTTTTCAAATCTCAGATCTGGTCCTGTTGTGGGACAAGGCCCGGGAGAAGAAAGGAAAGCATACCAATAAATACATGTGTATTGATGTACATATTGTTGATGGGGTTTTGTTGACCGGGTATCTTTGCACGAAACTAACTTTTCAGAAAAAGCAAACGTCACGGTGGTAAGATCTCTGGACCCCGGAGTAACTATTTTATTTTGATAAAAATATTCTGACAGTCGCTCTGCCTTGCAGGTTCCCAGAGTTCATCTATCAATCATATCTGAAGCATCCACATCCTCCCCGCCCGGAATTCCAGAACTTCCCTCAACGACCACCAGGGCAGCTGTAAAATCCAAGATGGAAAGGGCCCTGGAGAAACTGCCCCTCACCATGAAGTTTGTGCAGAACAACATCATCACGGGCTAAAAAGATTGAGTCAAAGGTTAAGCTTGTAACCGACACCAGTGTCAGAACGTGGGCAGAGATGCAAGCCTTGGTAAAAGTGATGCACATCCATCAACAAGCTGGAGATCAATTAGCGATCAACGTCAAAGGCTCTGGGATCCTCCGAGCAGCTTGCTTCTCATGCTCCGTGCAGTCTCCGAAGCTTGTCCTGACGCTAGTGGCCAACTACAATTCCTCTGTTCGGGCTGTTATGCTTGCAGCCACAGAACCCACATGATACCCCACTCCTCTAGTATCCCTTGACCCAGACACATTCTGGGTGGGATTAGGAATCCCACAATTCGACAGAGCCACAGTAGTTAGAAGGACTGATGCCTTGGACCAGTTTACACAACTGGAGGATGCTACCCGGGTGTACATGAATACCCACTGGCTTAAGGCACCAAAGAGGGACCCAAAAAGGATGAAGATAGAAATCCCCCGCTCTGAATTCAAGGAGAGCATCCAGATGGGGATAATAGCATTAGCCCAGGTATTTGGGCAGCCCTCCACCCAGGAGTTTGCCAAATGGATGTACTATTTCCTCCTCGGCATCTCCACCAAGGGAGAATTCTTCGATTAAGCCATAATAATCTCTAATCACGTCAACTCCCAGTTCCTTCAGCTGGACAGGAAGAAGAAGTTTTATATGTCTTCTTATATTTTCTGGGCCCTAGCACAGTAGAGGCCCCATTCCAACGGCCTACTTACAGATGGCGTGCTTGAGATTGGCCCAGAACAAAAAGCACCGTGGGACCATTTCCCACAGATTCAATGGGAGGCCAGCTTCCCCGGTTTCTGCCAGGTAAATGACTCATTCGTTTACTACCATCTGCTTAGTCCCACCCAGGATGTTGGATACCGCCTGTCCTCAGAGGTGATGAACTTGGTCCAAAATTATGGACATTATTATATTCAATTCCAACAACACACATACATTAGGGTCATCGGCTTCTCCGAGAAACCCTACTTGTTGCCCAAGCATTGTGGGGACAAGATCATGCTCTTGGAATACTACAGGCAGCTGATGGAGGTGCATACCCTCTTTGCCCTCAAAAAGATACCCAACATTCCATTCCCAATCACCTGTGGGAATTACACCTGCAGTCTGGCCGCCGCGAAGGAGGTAGACAATGAGCTAAAAAGTTATAACTTGCAGGAATTCTATCTGGCGCGGAAGAACTTTGATCCGCATGGGAAAATAGCAACGGCACTACCCCGGGCTTCAGAGCCCCATCATATACATATGGAGGACTTATGGGCAGATTCCAAGATGATGTGGAGGTGCGAAGCCGGCACTATGTCAGGATGACGGCCGAAATGATACAACTGTTGAGACTCCGGAGGTTCCCGGGGGATTTCTCGGACACCGCCCCCACCATCGACCCCCAGTACAAGAAAAAGGGGATCGATGAAATGGCTCTGCCACCAGTGGATTGGGCTGCCCAGGAGGGGCCCACGATTGAAGACTTCACTAGGGAGGTGGTTGAGTGAAGTCACGCCTATTTCAAGAGGGTGTGCCCCGGGAGTATTCGTCAAGCTCCCCGACCGGTGCCAAAGTTAACACCACAGTCAGGACCCAAATTGACCCCGGGGGCCGGGACTTCTTCACAGGGTGCAGATAAGGGAAAAGGGATAGACACGACCCCTCCCATGCAAGAAGTCCCTATACAGGAGTAGATCAAGCAATCTGTGGCGGCCTCCCGGCAGATGAGGGAGCAGTTAATAATGAGGCTGGCCACTCCCCCGCTCATGGCCGGACCAATTCATCCCTCTTCCTCCCCATCGCTGGCAGCCCTAATGGTGAAGGCAATGGGGGTGGATCCCATGGAAGCGGCGGCAATAGCCGATGTGGGGCCACCTTTGATTACCCGCAGAAGGAAGAGGCTTAATAAGAAGCCTAAGGCAGAGTCGGGGTTAGGTACGTCCCATCCCCAACAAGTTGAGGTCCTTTCTTCCAATTCCCCGGAGCCAGAGAAAGAAGCAAAGCCTGCACAAGTCCCAGCCAGTCCCCCTCTGCAAGAAGAATTTGATGATGTATTTGCAACCGATGAGTTGGAAATTTGCAAGGGGACAATACACAAGCGGAGACGAAAGTCCCAGAGACAGAACAAGAGGCTACAAACCAAGAAGACTTGGAACGAGAACCTGCACAGGAACAGGAGCAGCAGACAAAAGGAAAAGAGCCAGAACCGGAGATCATATCCGGGGCTCAAGAGATGCAAGGTCCGGGAGTGGACCAACTAAAGCAAGGCGAACAAATGGCATCCACTGGGGGAACCGGACCTTTGGGAATAATCGTAACCCCAGCTGCCGCATTCCAAGGGCCACTCCCGGGAGCCACCTTCGGGCAGGTGATCACAGCGGCCCAAACTGTAAATCTTGGCCCAACACCTCCCCTACTGCCGAAAGAGGTGCCGACAGAAGAAGAGGCCCCAGCAGAAGAAGAAGAGCAACAAGAGGAGCAGCTTGAAGAAGAAATCCCCGAGGAAGCCTACCAAAGTCCAGATAAAGGAATAGGTACAGAGGACAAGGCTGAGGAGATGGAGGTCGACAAAGAAAATGTTGCTGTAGAAGAAGTCGTGGCAGGGAGGACGGATGAGGTCCATGCCACCGAGAAATCGCAGCCATAAAACACCGGGGAAGAATCAAGGGAACAAATTTTGGCTGGAAGGCCACCCCTCCCCCCTTAGTGGCTGGTAGAGAGTAGGAAAAGAAAGGCTCAGTCTGCCCCTGTGATTCCTCTCTCCTTAGCGGAAATGATGGCCCTAGCCCAGGCCCCGCCAAAGGCCAAGAAAGCCCAGATAGTTCATACTCTTCAAACTGGGTTGGGTGGAGAAACAGTTGCCATTGTGGCAACACCTCCTCCAGACGCCGATGAAGTAACCGCAGATCCCGCAGACTACAATGTTGTAGAGGTATCCCTAGGCAAAATGAGAAAGCAAGGTGAGGTAGATTTGCTGAAGGAGGCAACAAGGGCAGTGGAGGCCCGATATGAAAAGGAAGCCCAGAGGCTCAAAGTAGAAAATGAAAAGAACGCAAACCTTATGGGGTTGCTTACTGAGCTGGCTCGACCAATTAACACCGCTCCTCCGGAGGCCTCCACCTCAGGAGAATTACTGCAGAGTGACATACACTCCCTGCGAGTGATGAAAATGAAAGCCCAGGCAGTGGACGAATGGGTCACCCTGCAAATAGGAAACACCCGGCAATTCCTGGCGTCCACCCTCCCCAATTTTTACACGGCCCGACAGGTTATTCATCAAGCGGAAGCGCTTATTGAGCAGTGGGAGGGTGACGCCAAAAATTACCACACATGGAAGGTGGAGCTCAAAGAGCTTCTCACCTTGGGAGAGGATATGGTTTTCAAATCTGGAATTCTGGGTGAGGAATCATTTGATTTTGTGAGAACCCAGCACTCCAGGCTTGACCTCACATTGGAGGTGACCAAGCAACTGGTAGGGTCCTTACAAGATAAGGTAAATACGGTGAAGTATTCTTCTAATTTATTTAAGTCTCTTGTAATAAAGACTTCCAGGGCTGATCCCCTTGGCACAAATACATGTACCCCCAAAGATTCAGTTTTGGGGAGTTTTGATTAAATAAGGAAGTCCCGGTATCAATCTCCAAAGGGGATGGATGGGGCCCAAATGGCAAGATTAACCCGCATGATACTTAGTGGTCATGATGCGGCGAAGATGGCAGATGAATTCAAAGAAAATGTTTCAGACCTGGGGGAACAAGTTGAAGTGGCCAAGCACAGAAGGGCCGGCCTGAAGGATATCGATGAAGATGGCATATCTCGCCTCCTCCAGGATTTCAATGATAATAAGCAACCTTGAGATTTCTCCGAGGGCCGAGATAATTCAAGTATTGGGTATTCTTTATTCTTTTTGGGATGAAAGTTCCCGGAATCCCGGATCCAAAAATTTTGTATTCTTTAAAGTGATCCGTGTCCCGGTCCCTGAGGCTGACCGGTCACTTTCAAAAGCAGTTAATAAAGACTGTCAGAAGGTGGTTGGCCACATCAAAGAGGCGTCGACTCGACAGTTGGTTTCTGACAGGGTGGTCTTCTCGAGGTGCCACTCAGAGGTACACCTGGCACATTGGAGACAGGGTGCCGCATTTCCCATTTATGAGGTATGTAGCCTCAGTCCCCGGGGGACCTACTTTCTTCTTCCTCCTTTCTGGCTCTCTTCTCGAGGTTGATTTTTTTGCTGTATATTCTTGTCTTATTCTTCTGACATGGCAGACCTATTTCATCTCCAGGTCTTTTGTAGGGTGGCGCAAGTAGTACCGGCCCCCAGATATTGTATTTTATTGAGACATGATGTAAAATAGGGTTAGGGTTAGAAGAGTTGCATAAATAGCCAAAACGGCCCATTTCCAAGGGTTGGCGAAATTGATAATTTTGTTGTCCATAGAAATGGAAAAGTAATTTCTCTTTTAAAGTTGCAGAGCTTAATGCTCGATTATTCTGTTCTCAATAGTTAGATGCTCCCCTGGAGCCGCAATTGTATCACGCACTAGTGCTTTCTAGAAGGAACATTAATGGAGAAGGAAGAATTCTTGGCAATGATGTTGTTGGCATTCCTGCTTCTGATTTAATGGTATTTCATGTTTTAATGTTCTTTATGTCTCTTACTCTGGTATGTTAAAGTATATTAACGAACTCTTTACTCCCGCTACTGATAAAATGCTAGCTGATGGTTATGTGTTTCTTCGGTATTTAGTGTAGTCTACCAGAGTATTATCGATGTTCCAGACATTTCAACGTGACTGTAGTTAAATGATACATTTCTAACCCTGTAGGATCTTTTTTTCTTTATTTTCTAAGTGTAGAATGCTTGGGGAAACCTTACTTTGATTGAATCTCCAGAGAAAATGAGTTGAAGAAACCAGCTATCCCGCTCGAAAAATAGTCATCTCTCCCAACCGAGCCCCGCACCGTCGTGACCCGACACCCTGGTGCTTGAAGGCCCAGAGGATTTATTTCCCTCGGACAACCTTTGCAAGTGGAGTTGGTTGGTTTCCCCGGAACCCGGTGACAACTTATGACTGTTGGCGGACTCGGTCAGCAAAACACCATCAACACATATTAAAGAAGACATTGCAGATAGATGATCGGGATCGATACATCGTGTGGACCTCATCCATGTGAGTAACTACAAATTCGTCTCAAATCATGAAGACACATCATGTATATAGACACACACTCACACACAAAGAATATAACATGAGGGTTAGAATCTTAAGCATTGGGTTAGTTAATAATCGATACTAATAATAACTCATCATAATCATAATAAATGTCCTAAATCATTAAGTGGCATACAAGATTCATCGAAAGTAACTTTAATAGAATAATATATCTATATCCATCCAGCACATATCACATAACATCCTAACTATGTTCAGAAAGGTATTGAAGGTCCTTTATACATAAATGGGAACAAACACATACATAAATGATACCTTCAGACAATATGTCTGATGTTAGAATTCTCAGGTACAAGCCGATGAAATCATTATAAACAACTTACATGAAAACAAGTATTAAGCTATAAGGAAACATCTATAGGTCTTACTTCATTCAAAAACTTGTATTAGGGTTAGAGGGGTATTACACGACCACACACGACCAAAGTGTCCCCAAGGTGCACTAAGCACGATTGGGTAGAAATTTTCTAAGGCTTGTATCTCGAACCTCGTGAGAGGTATTGACAAACCATTAGGGCCTACAAGATCATGTTTTTGAGGTCTAAAAAAACCTCTCTCATTTTTGGGCGATTTGACTTCATTTGCATTTGGCAAGGCAATCTCAGTCGATGCCAAAACTTGCAATGAGGGTCAGTTGAAAGTAGCTTCATAGTGTATCTTTCAAATAGTCTGTCCTAGCATGAAACTGTCTACTCCATCAGGTCTGTTTGGCCAGGTAAATGCTATTGACAACCCCATTCCACCCACAGAGTCACTGGAACACTTGCGACCACACTCGACCCAAGTGTCCCCAAGGTGCACCAAGCCCGATTGGGCAGTGATTTTCCAAGGCTCGTATCTCAGATCTCGTGAGAGGTATCAAAAAACCATCAAGGGATATGGAATATTGTTTCCAAGGTCTACAAAAACCTCTCATAGTTTTGGGAAATTTGACTTCATTTGCGTTTGGCAAGGCAAACTCAGTCGATGCCAAAACTTGCAATGACGGTCAGTTGAAAGTAGCTTCGTAGTGTATCTTTCAAATGGTCCATCCTGGTATTGAACCGTCTATTCTATTGGCTCTAGTTTCTTAATTAAATGCAGTGACAACCCCATTCCACCCACGGAGCCACTGGAACGCTCGCGACCACGCTCGACCCAAGTGTCCCCAAGGTGCACTAAGCACGATTGGGCAGCAATTTTCCAAGGCTCGTATCTCAGACCTCGTAAGAGGTATCCATAAACTATTAGGGGATACAAGATTTTGTTTCTAAGGTCTACAAAAACCTCTCCTGGTTTTGGGTGATTCAACTTTGTTTGTGTTTGGCAAGGCAATCTTAGTCGATGCCATAACTTGCAATGGGGGTTAGTTGAAAGTAGCTTCGTAGTGTATCTTTCAAACGGTTCATCCTAGCATCGAACCATCAATTCCATCAGCTCCGATTGGCTGGGTAAACACCAGTGACAAACCCATTCCACCCACTGAGTCACTGGAATGCTCGCGACCATGCTTGAGCCAAGTGTCCCCAAGGTGCACTAAGCACGATTGGGAAGCAATCTTCCAAGGCTTGTATCTCGGACCTCATGAGAGGTATCCATAAACTGTCAGGTGCTACGAGATCATGTTGCTAATTTCTATAATAACCTCTCCCAATTTTGGGTGATTCAACTTTGTTTGCATTTGGCAAGGCAATCTCAGTCAATGCCATAACTTGTAGTGAGGGTCAGTTGAAAGTAGCTCCGTAGTGTATCTTTCAAACGGTCCATCATGGCATTGAACTGTCTATTCCATCAATTTTGGTTTTTCAGGTAAACACCAGTGACAAACCCATTCCACCCACGGAGTCACTGGAACGCTCACGACCATGCTTGAGCCAAGTGTCCCCAAGGTACACTAAGCATGATTGGGCAACGATCTTCCAAGGTTTGTATCTCGGACCTTGTAAGAGGTATCGACAAATCATAAGGGGTTATGGGATCATGTTTTGAGCTCTACAAAAATCTCTCCCAATTTTGGGTGATTCAACTTCATTTCTGTTTGGCAAGGCAATCTCTATCGATGCCAAAACTTGCAGTGAGGGTCAGTTCAAAGTAGCTCTGTAGTGTATCTTTCAAACTATCTGTTCTGGCATTGAACCATTTGTTCCATCGGTTCTAGTTGGCTGGGTAAACGCCAGTGACAAACCCACTCCATGCAAAGAGTCACTAGAATGCTCGCAACCACGCTCGACCCAAGTGTCCCCAAAGTATGTGACTGAGGACAATAAGTTTTGAGCATGATGTTACAAAACAATGTCGGTTGAGTTTGACATATGTTTTATAACTTGATAAAGGGTATGTAAAACACTTATTAGTTTTGGAATTCTTTTGGAAAGTTTTGGAGAAAACAACCAAAAATAGTCTAGAAGTTGATGTACTATTGAAGGAAGGATTTGGGTATTGTTACAAAACAAAGAAGAATTTGAGTGATCTCGGTAATTTATTACATCTATTATAACAAATTCAAAAAAATTGACATATAACTTCAACAAGATATAATTTAAATCATAATGATAATCAAATATAACTTCAAGATATAACAATCATAATCATAGTCAAGATATAACTTCACCATTCAATTCCATATACATGAATAATAAATGTGTATGTAAAAGATGACACTAATATAACATAAAAATGAAAATGTTATATATATAGAAAGTATCTCCATATACAAATATGACACATGCCATTTCAAAATGTCTACAAAATCAATGTTTCAAGGTGTACAATGTGGCATATATTCCATCTCAAAATGTGCCAAGTGGCATCTCTAAATGAGCACAACTAAAACTACATCCTATGTCATAGGGGGATCATCAAAATGTAGCCTCTTTGAAGAAGTATTTGGCTCTGATTGATACTGCATCAAAAATGAGTTCAATCCCAAGTTAGATTGCTTAGTTTATATGATTTATACATATATTTAATTCATAATTCAAACATGAATTTAATTATAAATTATAACTTAATAGAAACATATGTACCTGGCCTCTCGGTCACCTACCATGACTAGGTGTCCTAACATAAGTATTTGGTAGCAAACGGACAATGCCACCAATACCAACTCTGACCTATAAATAAATATTTGCAATAATGAGATTAGTAGAGTGGTGCAGGGGTCCAAGGTGCAACATAGAGTAATAAATTTACAAAATAGGATGATAGCATAATAAAATTACAAATTGATTGAACTAAAATTAAAACTCATGTCAACTGATCCCTCCTCTGGAATAGTGGTTTGGGTCAACAAAGATAGGAATGATTCTCGTGGGGCCTCCCTCGCACTAGGAGTAACCTATGAGAGTAAAAAAGATAGTCAATTATATATAAATGTACTTCATCATAACAACCATGGTTACAAAACACAAATAACAATATGTACAAATCTACGTACAATCAAGCTATCACTTTGAATCGAGATGCCTGTCAGCCCAGGCTGCCGAACCTGTGTCGGGACATCGTCGAGAGCCACACCCTATACAATAAAGTGCATGTAAAATATTTATTACTACACACAAGTAAAATACATATGCATGCATAATTAATCTTAAACAATTAATTACCTTGCCTTTGTCAACACGTGAGGAAGGAACACCCTCATGCCTCCCACTGACATTAGATGATACCTGCAAGAGTGTAATAAGTTGACAATATATTAGTAAATGTATAAATTTAATTGCTCTAATTGATAGAGATTTAATCATGTACACTAAATGATATAAAAAAAACTAATGGGTACATAATTTATAATATACCATATAGGTGTCAAGGCCAAATGAAATGGTCGAAAGTGTGGAGTCATCCACCTGTCTCAACTCCTCCTCTGTCATCAATTGAACATAAATGGACCAAATATATATACATAAGTGCATGCAGTCATTAAAACTAATCTAAATAAATAAATTATTTTTAAATTAAATATGTCATGTAATAAATTTATTTATAATGTTTACTCTTACCGTATCAACAGGACTCCATGGCTCTGCGTACCCCTCCTTAGCACTCTCATGAGACACAAATGCTCCATGAGGTGTTGCAGCCTTTGTAGCTACATCTCATGTATCCTCCTCATCAATAACATACTGATATGTATCAGCATCAGTAAGCGGTCCAAGGCACAAATTCTTGCACATAATGCAAGTATGGGGCACACATACATGTGAACTGCTGCCAGATGTCGATGCGCCAACATCATCCACACCAGGTGGCAACAATGACCTAGTCTACGTGATCAACTGATCACTCAGCATGTGAATGGCCCTAATAATTTGGGAGGTAGCCTCTGCAATGATATCAGGATGCTACATTAGAGGAGGGGGTGCGACATCAGTGGGGGGGACAAAGGTAGTGGCCTTTTTGTGCTGGGAAAATGGCCTAGTCTAAGGAGCTCCTCCGCCTACACCCATGTTGGACCTCATGCTCCAATAATTAACATTGTGACCAAGCACAAACTCAACATACAATTTTTTTATGAAATAGAAAGGGAGCTCCAAATTGCTATGGGGTGGTTTATCAAAAACCATCACCAGCGATCCCAAAACTATGTGCGCATTGCTTCATTTGTGCACTATTTTATTGATAATTTGGGCTTTTTGGGGTCAAATTTTAGTCCTATTTTAGGATTAACAAAAAGGGAGGCTATATCTTCCTTAGTTATATTAAGGGCCACAACCCCATCATGGTCAAGCCCATCGTCAAATTGGGCGTGCATATCATCATGCCAATGAAGAGCAGCATTATGTTGTTGCGTAAGGGTGTCAATGTTTTCAACAATGGTATTTAGGGTGGCAAGCATAGGAGCTAACGTAGGTATATTCGGATACGTGTTTTTGGAGCCCCGTATAGTGTTCAAATTATCTTGTATCAAATCCTCTAAAGATTGAGGGTTTTGAAGCGGTTCTGGATTGTTTTGGGGATCGTTATTTGGCAGGGGAGGGTTATTATCTTCATTGTTGTCAGCCATGCCTGATTAAATAATATACAAAAATAAATTTCAAATTAATTTCATATATTATTAAAAAAATCAATACAAAATCCCATTTTAACCAAAAAAACTACATTTAACATGAATATGAAAGAAATTAATCAAGATATAGCAAGAATTTACTTACCGGATAAACTGCGGAGTCAAATTTGTTGTTGGAGAAATTAGGTACCCGAAAAAATCATGTATAGGATATTTAGAGCCGTTTTCCAAACCCAAAATGATGAGAGAAATGAGGAAAATAGCTCGCGGGTTTTGATTTATGCCACAGGTTTCGGGTACCCGATTAGGCTTGTGCTTTGGTGTCAGGTTTTCCCAGGTGTACTGACACCTAGGCCTACTAAAAATTCAACATACATTTTCATACGCTTTTGGATGACTAAAAAGTGGATTTTTTTACATCGCCACTTTTTGGCCCCTCATGATATTGCACATACCCTATATATACCAAACCTTTCTTTATTAGGATCAATTAGTTTGTCAAGAATATCTTTGACATAAATCTCAAATAAAATAGGATCCACTTTATATCTTATAGGTATAATCCACAAAGTTATTGGTTACACTACTTCTATCAAGCAGTCATCAATCTCAGCCATAAAACAAATAGTGTCCTCATACTTTTCAATAATTTTTGGTGGTATTTTTTTACCTTAGACACATTTTCTTCTTGAAATGCTTTGAAATATCCCCAAACTATAATCCTTCTAGTCTTACAATCAAGCATAAAGTAATAGTCTCTGATCTAAATAGCAACTGGTTTTCCTTTCTTTCATTGAATGTTTTCAACTCCAGAAAAGTAGTTCACGAGATATTAAAGAAAATGTATATGATCAATGATCCATACTTGAATATATTTTTTTTGTCTCTCTTTATCTTTTCCAAGTTCTCTAAGAGTTGAACTCTTAATGCCTCACAAATGTCATAATTTTCATCATCTTTGACCATTATGTATGTAGTATGAATGATTGTTCTTGAAATGGAGTTATCTTTATTGGAATGATATACCTTATAGCCCAAAACCATAGATGTGAACCTAACATCTGGCTGTCAAATGTTGTTAAAAGTCATAGCACACTTATCACATTAAGAATCAGTCAACCTAGTCACCAAGTCCTTCTTGATTGACTTTAGGGAAGATACCTCACCGCTAGCACTAAAACTAGTCACTGCCTCCAATACTTCCTTAGTAATGTTGTAGGGTTTTTCTAACCAAAAGAACTGATCATGAATTCTGCTAAGTACAAATCTAATCCATTTTGGCTCATCAAAATTTGGAAAAATCATAATCTAAGCTATCTTATTTGTTTCCAAAACCTTATATTCATCCTTTAACTATGAATTTATAGACAATTCTTTCTATAGCTTGTGAATTGTATGATGCCCTATGTTTTCAAGATTGTAATGTATATATGCTCTAATATCCTCAACATGCAAGACAACCTATGAAACCGTAGAAAAATAACCATTTGGGTCATCTATGAGGGATTTATACAAATGCTTCCACAATCAAAGGTGTATCCATATCGATGTAAGGGTTTGGAATCAAGATAAATTTAGATCTCCTTCAATTTATGTCAAATCACCTTTCAATGCTCTACAATTACTCTATCCAATTCACAATGTGTATAATGAAGTGTCAAAATGCCTTTTTGAAGTCTTCACATGTCAAAAGTAAAGCACAATTAATGTGTCGTACCCTTGCTCGAAAAATGTGTTCAAACCATAGCTCATTAATCTATTTGTGTTCCTTCCAAATATGTTCATACACCATCAGAAATGATTTCGTCATGTTCTGAATTCATCAAAGCATTTGACTATACCAATCACATTCATTGATCCATTCGATTAAGGGGTCAAGTAAAGATTTTTTAAGAACTCCCGCCTTAGTTCTATGACCTAATTCAATTTCCTGATGAAGTTTCCACACCAGGGGTAGGTGTTGACCCTTCATTATCATCTGAATATCTTTTTGGTACCCATTTTTTACTCTTTTTCTTTCTAACCTCTTCAACATCAACCTTGTGTTTTCCTTTATCATTGTTCTACATATTATTCCTGTCTATCAAACCTCTCATATTCATTTTTGCATTGTTGAATCTATAGAACTTAGCAATGCCACCTAGATTATTGCATTTTAAGCATATCACATTAGATTGTCCATACCTGAAGTTCACTTGGTTTGTCCTTAATCTACATTGCTTCACCATGTGTCCAAAGTTGTTACATTTGTAGCATGTTATGTTCACTTCATTCACATAATTTTTCACCTTAGATCTCCATTCATTTTATTTTTGCACATACTGATAGCATGTGAAACAATATCCTGAAAAAGATGTAGCATTAACTCTATGTATGCATTGTGTTTCTCTATGACCAAATATGTTACATACAAATTATATGTCATTGAAGTTTTGTGCATTAGGTTTCCTCATAGGTGTCCTTCTTGGTTTCACAATATGATTTTTTGATAAAGATTTTCCCTGAGCATATCCATAGCTTTCTCCTTTCTCATAACCAAGTCCTTGTGTGGCTCATTTTTTCCTTTGACTCTATGCATCAAGCTTCGCTGAACTAGCTTTGAATTTTTCTTTGAATTTATTAGTAGTATCAATCTCATTCCTAAGACTTATATTTCCCTTTCAATATCTTCAATTAGTTTCTTAAGTTCATCATCATGATATTTGAATTTACAAATAAGATAATCTTTATGCTTATTTCGTCCATCTATTTCCTCTTTTAGTATCTTCACCCTAGTTTCCATTTCATGTTTTACCTTTTCAATTTCTTATATCTTCTTCTTCAAAGATTATTCAATATTTCATGTATTTTGCATGCTTCTTGCATTCATCATATTTCTCCTTCAAGGCTTGTGAACCATCATTGCTTTCTTTCTGTTGTAACTGCTCAAAAATATCTTTCCTTTTCTCCATAGATTTGTTCAGTCAGTCCTTTGATTTTTGAATGTAACTTTCAACATCTTTAAGTTTCTTCTTCTGATCAAGGGCTTCTTCCTTAGATTCATCAAGATCCTCAAGTGCAACTAGAAGTTTCTGCTTAACTGAAATCATGTCAAGTCTTCCATGAAGATCTTCCTCAATCTATTAGGCTTCCTCCGAGGCACCAAGCTATGATACCAATTATCGGTATTAAGGAAAACTGAGAGGGGGGTGAATATGTGTTCTAATATTTTTAAATTTGGTGATCAGATTTCTTGACCATAAACCAAACGCAATAAAGAATGTTCAGTAAATTGAAATATAAAGCATACATCCACAACATCATAACACCATGATTTTTATTGTAGAAACCCGGTTAAGGGAAAAACCATAGTGGGGATGAAAACCACAATATTTGCTCTGCAGAATAAATAACCTTGTTAAAGGTTTAGGTACAGAAGGGAAATTCACATGAATTTAGGCACACTGCCTAGATCTCACTACTCAAATTACAAATTAGGAAGACACACTACCTTACAAAACATATATGGACTACAATCTAGAAGATGAATTAAAACATAGCCTAAAATATGCCAAAGTAGTCCCATGTAGGTGCAGTATAGAAATACTATGATCAATCTTCAATTGAACCTCTGCATTTAGGTCCTTTGCATATCCAACTTATATATCAATAAATACCATATCATCTCTACTCATCGCACTTATATATATATATATATATATATATATATATATATATATATATATCTTTTACCATGTTGTCTCTACCATCACAAAATCCAAAATAATTAAACCAATCAAACAGATAGGGTCGTTGATTGATCTATCAACACTATGCCATTTTTTACCTCAGATCACTGGAAAAATGATACTTAGAACACTGTAAGTTGGTCACCTGAGATCACCAACTACTACAAAGCTGGAATAAGGTAAAGTATAACTCATTGAATCTCACCCTAGGTTCACTTCTCAAAACTTTAAAGTATATGTTTGTACCAAAGCATTTACTATGACCTTTATATTGTCCATGTTCTTCCATACTTAGCTAATTTCTTCTCCAAGCCATTAGTATCAAAAAAATATGATAAATGACCATCTGGATCATGTATGGTTGTCATCAATCACAACATACAAGCCATCAAGAGAAGTGTCTCTTTCCAACAGACGACTATGGCGAGACTCGACCTAAAAGATAAAAAGACTTTGACTAATCTAGAGCATGGCCATGGAGATGTTCCAGAGTGGGGATATGTTAAAAAGGGGTTGTTGACAAAGGAAGATGGGAAGGACCAGTGGGAAGAAAAAGTACATGTAATGCCTAGGGGTTCTAGGAAAATTTTACTTCTAGATAATCACATTGCATTGGCTGGTTATGGAATTAAAATAGATTTAGAATGAAATTCCAAATGGTTTGACAAAGGACAAGACCAACTTGGATAAGAAAAAAATTACTATACCTAATGATGAGGGATGCTTAAGCAAGGAAGAGATTGAGAAAATGGTTCAGGACATTGAGAAATTCAAGGTGACAGATGAGGAGTTGAAAGTTGAGGCCAAGAATTATCTTGACAGTTATGCTTACATTATAAGGAATATCATTAGGGACAACAAGTTTGTCGAAAAATTTGATGATATGTTTAGGCTTACTACTAAATAGGGAAAAATCACCATGTAAAATGCATTAAGAGATGCAAAATTGTCCTACAAAGACACGGATGAAATTATCTGGGTTAGGGAATCCACCATGATTCTTTCCCTTCAAGAACTTGTCAAGAGAGTTACTAGCAAAGAACCCAAATTTGAAGATGCGAGAAATGGCCCCATGTTTGGGGAACTAAGCTTTGGTGTTGAACAATAGAGGCCCAAATCCAAGAGATACAAAGGCCTTTCAACAAGGCATTGATGTAATAGAGATTGTAAAAATATATATAAACATTCCTACAATTGCTGAGAGGTTCACGGTAATGAAAAATGCAATGGTAAAACATTCTAGAATTGCCAATGCATTTGGAAAAAGAATAGTTTTTCCTATCATATATTTACATGAACTTTTCAACAATAATGAATTTTCTATTGCCAACGATGGGGGAAGAAGAAATGGTCATGGTGTAAATCGGGTGTCTTAGAGGACCATATATTGCAAGACTAGGATTTGCAACAAATTGGTGACCACTGGGCATTGCCCCTTTGGCGAAAAGTGTCATTTTGATCACAGTGCTCCATAATTCCATAAATATGGTAGACATTTATTGGATTCATAAAATAGGGTTGCTAAGTTGCAAGCCACTTCTGAGGAAGGTGCCTCTGATTCTGATCCCAATAGGGAAAAAATGGTTGAAGAGAACATTGTTGTTGATGCCGTGAAAATGATAGATGGTTCCTTAATTCTAAATGAGACTTGTATTATGCTCAAGAAAAGGTTTTCATCCAGAAATTACTTTGACTGATGAGAAGAAAAAATTGATATTGAAGGTGTTATTGACAAGGAAGCAAAGCATTGTACAATAAATTCTCTTGAATTAGTGCACTTTGAAGTGAAGCGGGTTGATACAATTGTTGCTTGGGTGGTAGATGATGCTCAATAAATTAAGGCAGAAGGTGTTGAAGAATCAAAGGATGAAGTTGAGACATCTTAGAGAGAAGTGCAGGGATTCATTGAGTCAATAGGACAATTTGAATTCAAAGTGCCAATAAAAAATGCAGTTACAATTGGGGAAGGGCAAGTTGACACTTCAATACCTTAAAAAATTACCCCCAGCATAACTGAAACATTGGATGCTACATCCAAGTCAAAATTTGAACCTAAAAAAAGTGATATATCTAATTGTGAATTTATGGATGAGTTTTTATCTGTAAAATTTATAAGAGAAGATGTTTTTGATTCTGATCTAACTTGGAGAAGACATATTTAGAGTGTGTTGGAACATAGTTTGGAAAAGTTGAGATCTTCTCAAGGCTTAGTAGTTCTTTGAGATTTGAAATAGGAAGCGGGGGATGCCTTAATTCATGGTTGTGTCACTTAGACTTCACGAGGGAGATTATTGGGATGTGAAGCCCAACGGTCACATGACCATTCATTTTCCCCCATCTCTTCGTATTCGAAGAACTTTGTATAAATGAATGTGTGTAGTCTATGTATGAGAAGTATTATAGATTGGATTAATATAAGAATTCCTTGGTTGAGAGTGGATGTAGGCAATTGTCGAACCACTATAAATATTATGTTTATTATGTTTTTTCTTCTTCATTTATGTTTTAAATTTACAATATTTAGGCTTCCTTACATTATACGCAATCCTACAACTTTAGATATATCCTTCACTTCTCACTATGAGATTTTTTTAAGACCTTGCATGATTTAAATGGCTCAACATTTGAAATTTACAAACCAAGAACCTTCAAATTTTAATTCATTTAGAGACGTTGTCTACTTGTAGGAAGTAAAGATATAAGGATTTTTTTGTTTATAGTTTCTTACCATGTCATTTTCTCAGCCAATTGACTCTATTTTGCAACAATCACAATGCTAGTTGTGGATTGGTCATCACCTTTTATTCATGAGTTGTGGATCATAGTTTTAATTGCATTAATTATGTGTTTTGGATCTTCTTAAATGTGAAAAAACATTTTTATTTTATTTTAAGTATTTATGCTTTCAATATTGGTATTTAAATATCTCTTTGTGAAAATGGATTGTTGGTGTACTATGTGTCGTCATTTAGGTCATGTGTGAGGATTTTTATTTGGGTTAGATTGTATCCTTTTTGGGCATCTGATGAGTTTGGGGCATGGTATTACATCTGTAGTAAAAGTTATATTTTTTTAATTCCAATATGCATTGTCAACACTATCATCCAAATTGGTATATGTGGAATAAGTCCTAGGCTATCTTTGATAGAATCTTTAAATACCTAGATCATGTGATGATTTTTGTTACCAACTATTTTTCACTTCTAGTGACTTTTGTTAGACTAGTTGAACCCATATATTTCAAAATTTAATGACAAGTGGAAGTTTCCTAGAGATGTAAAACTTGATTCTAATTCTCTAGCAAGTCATTAGCCTTTGCTAATATACACTAGAAAATTGTGAAATCATAAGTCCAACACACTCAACCAATTGGCTAGATTTCTTAGTGGAATAGATCCATCAAGTGCACATCCCACTTTATTTGTATTTATGGGTGCTAGATAGAAATTTTTTGGTGATGTACATACAAGGACACAACCTTAGAGCTACACAATACTACAACCATTCTTGAAGCCAAACATTTGTTAGAGTGGTGGACCTTTGACACGAGAAGAAAAGAATTTATAACTATTCTATAGAGGTTCTCAAATCAAAGAGAGAGTTTTATGTAGAGAAATGGGGCTTATTAACTTATGATACACAACTTGTCAAAAATGTATTAAAGATGTGTCAATTCACAACGTTCCCTAATTCCCCAAATGAATCAAATGTGTCAAATAAGGAATTAAACCCTCCCAATGGCCTAAAATTCCTCTAAGGGTCTCTATTTGTCCAATCCAACCAGGAAAAACCACTTTCAAAGTTCTATGCGCCCAACTTATTGGCAAACCCAAAAATTATCCTAAAAAGGCTTAAATCCCTTGTAGGTCTACAACGACTATTTTCCTGAATCTTCACCAAAACTTTCCAAAATAAATTATGGATTCAAACACCCATTAAGCTTCTTTATCACATATCCAAAACTCATTAGAAGATGTTTTGGACCAAATCATCCTATTACCCAATTGTGCCTATTTTAAGGGTTATTTACCCCACTTTTCCATAGAAAACCTTTCAAGAACTCATCCCCTGACCTTGGATATTTCAAAAGAGTTGTAAAATGAATTCAATTCAAGGAATATGTAACCAATTTGAATCTATTGACTTCCCACATATGAAAGCCCCAAATTGATCCTTAAAACCCTTAAAACTAGGGCATGCCCAATGTCACCCTTCCAAACACTATCTCAACCCAATAATGGTTGATTCACCATCTAGATGAAACTCCTTGATGGATTCTAACATAAAATTATTCCCTCCTTTGACCAGATCTTCTGTTGCTACACCTTAGCCCCAATTAGTGTTCCTTCAACCAGACAACTATGATGATCACCAAACTTCCATTCACTTCTTTACACATTCTAAGGTTAGTTTGATCTTATATATGTTACAAAATGTTCATTCCATGAAAATCGGTTCTTTACATACATGGAATGATCATTTGATCTTCATGAAACTCAAAACAGCTAGGAAAATGCTAAATTTTATACCATGTCACCAAATCCAATACAAAACCAGAATACAGTGACTTCTCAAATCATGCAAATTTCTTCCAAAAATACTTATTATTGTTCCTCAATCATCTAAAATATAATAAATATAGAAAATCAAACGAACATAAGGAAATTTGTAGAATTTAGTTACTTTTATTATTTCCAATGATCACAGTCCGTCCAAAATCCATCCTCTCCATACTGTACATTATCCATAGGCCTTGAATAGGCTATATGGGATGTCAAAAAACTATCCCAACCAATTCCAATTGGTTTCCCATTCTTACAAACTCATTAAACCTTCTAAACTTAATTTCCCTCCTAATTGACACTAGTCATTAGAATTTAAATATTTGAATTTCAAATGCTTATTTAATTGTTGTATTTGCATTCTAATTGACTAACCCTTGAATCTTATTTCACCTAGGACCTCATTCATCCTATCTAATTCATTCAAACCCCCTTCGGAACTACTATCCTCCCTTACAGAGATTTTGGTCCTAAGGTCCTTATTTGGACCTTTAGGACTTTTGGTCTTTACATTAACCTGATCATTACAAATGGCCATGATTGGCCTCAAAAACATCCCAATTTAATTTTATTGATGCTCAGAATTCTTCTTCATGTCTTGAACCCTCATGTGTTCATGTGTCCTCCTAGGTGCTCCTGCACCAGAGTTGACTAGAGAACATAGTATTGAATAAAGCCTCTAACTATTTTTTTGAAGCCCTTAGAGATCATCACAATTCCCAAGGAATGCAACATATTAACACTAGAAAAATTAACATCGTAGAGTTATTGACCATTCTTAAACCTTTTGCAAATTTTATGACAAATTTTTCATTACCTAGAAAAATTCTCTTGAAAGAAACTAGGCATTTCAACAAAACCTCCAAGTTGTTCCTTATTAATTTTTTCCACATAATAAACCTTCTAAAATCAATTTCTAACCTTAAGGAGGTTGTTCACACTATGGAAAATGGCAAGGCTCCTAGGTGTAATGGCCTCCTTTTTGAATTTGATAGGATCGCCTAGGACTATAGTGATAATAGTCTACATAAATTTTAATTTTAATCGTACCACTCTAATTTGTTAGGGAAAGCAATTTACAAAGAAAATATCATTTCAAGAGCTAGAAACCTAGAGGATATTTGTTATAGGCAGCCCATCACCTAGGTAAATATTTCATGGCCTTTAAGGTGTGTTATCTCCTTCCTCAAATTTTGAATCTTAGGGAATGTAGATTCATTAAATGCTAATGTAATACATGCAATGTTATTGTCATCTAAAAGGGCATATAATGGACTAGAAATTCTCAATAGGAATATCTTTCCTGAGAATTATCTTTGCCCAAGCTTATGATCATATTGAATAGTTATTTATTCTATCATGCTTCAAAATTTTGGTTTTGGACCCCATTTTATTCAATCTACTATCATGCTTTTATTGATGCCTTCACTTGTATTACCATTAATAAACAACCATGTAATATCCTTTGGCTTTTTAGATATACTCATCAAGATTTCTCCTTGGCTCCAAATCTACATATTATTGATACTAGAGGATTTTGGCAACCTCCTAGCACATAAATTTTCAAGGGTTGGTTAATGGAATTCCTCAATGCTATAGACAATTCTTCCCTGTGGTTTAAAATGAATTCATTATAAAAAAAGTTTTCAAATATCTAGGTATCCTTTTAATTCTAGGCTTCACAAATATCTCTTTCACAATTCATTCTTACCAAAATAAGAGAATGCTAGCATACTAGTTCATGAAACCCATCTCATTGGTAGGAAAATTTTAGATTCCCTCTAAGATTCTTGTCGACACTCATGTGTATTACTCATGTTGGGGCCCTTCTAAATCCTTTTATATCAAATTAGGAAAACCTCTATATAATTTGTCTTTTCCTTTCACATAAAATTGTAAGGGATTTCATAGGGATGTTTGAGTCTTGTATACACCTAGTGTCAGGTTCGTTGCACTCAATGGATTTAAGTTTCAAACCCTTATCACCATGAAAGATTTATGTGCAAATCCAAGGGGATTTTGTAATAAAATGTATTTGGAGAACTAGGGAAGCCATGAATACATTTCTCTTCTATAATGGTTTGGAACCTATGATGGGATATACATCAATGAGTAGAATATCTAGTGACCACTCTTATTTTAAATAACTAGAACAACTTGGGGTGGCAAGGATATGAGCCTTAAAATTTCATAGCCAGAAAGATATTCAAATTTCAATGTTGGATCTCTTCTCTAGAGCCTCTATAAGGGTCTTAACTTAGAATGCAGCTACAACTAAGTTTCACCTCATCAATCATGATCGTGAAACTCTTGACTTAGTATTAAACACAATTCTAATTCACAAAATCATTACGAGCTCTTTTTTACCTTGGTAGAATAATTGGAAATGGTGTTTAAATTATAGTTTCCAAAACTAAAAACCCTACTAAGAATATATTTGGCTCTCTCCACACTTTACCCATGGTTCCCAATTTGAATTATTTGAATTATTGGTGGCATTTATAATTAGTAGTTTTAGTTGTGCATTTTGTGGTTTGTGGAAAACCCAAATGATATTGCAATTAATTTCTTGAAAATCTAACCTATATTACAAAGAAAATACCACTACACATACCTCTTCGCTATAACATTTTAAAGATTAAAACTTGTAAACACTTAACACTTCAATTGGTGGAGCACAATCTCTTGTGGTGGAATCATATTAATAATTGAAACTTGGCATACAAGGACTCCAACACTAGGTAGTGTTGATCTACTGAAATTTGATGACTTTTATTTTTAATACTTGTATCTGAAAATGAAAATCAGCTCAATCAAAACAAAAGAATGTTTCTCTCTTAGAAACTAGGAGCACATTTTTCTTCTAACATCAAGAAGAATTCAAGGGTCCAAAATTAGAATGTAATAGATTTTAAAAATTGCTAAGACGAGGACTCCCTTCAAGGCCTCCAAAACCCTTGAAAGCTATTGCAATTAAGAGATGTTGAAAGCCTTAGAAGGAGAGTTAATAAAAAATCCCTCATTACTTCTCTTCTACACTTATGCTATGTGAAATGGCAATGTCAACCTTAAATGGAATGTTCCGCAACAATCTATTGAGTTCAACTTTCAAAAATGTTTAAACCAAGCACTTCTAAAATTTCAGATTATAAATTGTATTGTTCTTTTTTGATGTGGCTTGTTATTCTCATCTATTAGATATTACCTCATATTCAAACTTATATAGTCATTTGATTTTTATCTCATATCTAGAATTTTAACTTTATATTTGTAATTATAGTTTTTATCTTTATATTTGTCATAAAAATTTTAAAATTGTATATTATAATTGTCTCATTTTTACATATGATATATTTTCTAATTTTATATAATGAACTTTTTAGTTTCATAGAATTTCCATTACTTCTCTCTTTTGTAGAAGGTTGATTTGGTTGTAGGGGATTCTTGAGCTATTATAAGATTGATCAATAATTTGCACATTTATTGTGTATCTTATATTTATTCTTATCTATTTTTGAGTTCAGTACGAAAATAATGAATATTATCATTATCTAGCTTTTAGATGATGTTTACTGCTAGTAGTGTGAATTTAGGAGTAGAAAATGTAGTGTAAGTTTAAATTATCCTCACAAAAAGATGTTTAATTATTTTTATATTTAATATGTTTATATGGTATTGTTTCAATGATTCAAATACTTCAACATTATATGAAAGATTCAAAAAAAATTGAGTAACTTAGTAATAGAATTTTAAGAGTTACAACTTATGGATTTGTGTTTTCATTAAATGCTTCAACACTAGTTGTTTTTACAATTTGTGTATAATAGTGTATAATTACTCTTAATATGATAAAGATAACAAAATGCTTTTTCAATATATGATGAGGGGGTAAATCATACAACAAACAAAAACAAAACATTATCACAACAAATATGAAAACAATATCATTGAATTGAGCACATGTTACAATGCACAAATGACAGAACATGCATTCAATTCAATGATATTACTTTCATGTTTGTTGTGGTAACTTTTTATAACTTATTTCCTATTGTTTGAGAAGTCTTCTGCCTTACTCTATCTTCGATTCTGCATCTATTTTATATATTTCATCCTTTCGAGCACGACTTACCACATTCCCCTATTTCTCCACTGCAAAAAGTGCTTACATAATAATCATAAATAGCCCTTTAGCACCTTCAAGAGATTTTTTAAAAACTTTCAAAATTATTTATAACTTTGATTTGGGCAACTAATTGAGCATTTTTTTTAAAGTAAAGATTTTTTAGTGCCCTATATGCTTCAAATTTGACTAATCTAATTTTCCTAATTTTGAAGGCCCAATAACATTGTTTGAAGCATCAAAATCCAACTTTATTTTTGTTTAAAAAAATATTTGATATCTTCTAACCTAGAATTGATCTTGGCTTGGAACTCATCCATAATGTATAAAACTCACTTTCAAGTTTGCACATGCTCATATACAAACTTACTAAAAGTAGGGACCCTTACTAAATTTATTCCATTCTAAAGCTTTAAACATTCTAAACTAATTTTTCAAACATTTTAAAGGAAATAAACTATAAATGGATATTCACAAAACCAAACAAAATTCAAAATCAAATATTTTCTGAGTGATGCAAGATTGCCCTTACACCTTAGATGCTCTTTCATCATTGCATGTTCTAGTAGGTGATTTATTGAGATCCAAAGGACAAACAAGAGGAAGATTGATGTATACAAGTATAGGTTTGAAGATTCCATGTTCATAATGTCTAGGCATGTTCTTGTACATCTGATGTTCTCACATTTTTTTTTGGTTGTGGGACACTCATTATTTTTTAAATAAGTGATATTTTTATCATGATATATACAAAGATCATTTATAATTTTATTTTTACATAAGCAAGGAAATCATAATGCATTAAAGTAGCTGATGTGTACTACCTTAAGACTTTTTCTAAATCTTCTAATTTCTACCATGAGATCAACAAGAAAGAGGAATCCTTTCTATATGAAGGCTATCTTCAATTTCATATAATGTAGCCTTTTTACCCTCCTCACAATAGGATCAAATAATACCCTTCTAATACTGGACATGAAGTCTTTTTCCGATAGGAATTTGTTTCCTTTTATATTTGAAATCATGTGTACCCACCATCCTACTTGAAATCTCTTGAATTGGAAACTTGTGGAAGGTGGATATTCTTGGCTTTGCTATGTTCAAAATGGTCCATAAATTAAATCATACCAAGAATAACCTTAGGAATGGAATAAAATTTCCTCAAAAAAAATGACTAATTCAAATCAAAATAGACTTAGCTAGCTAGAACTTTGAAGTGTTTTCATATTAGAGAGAAATTCTCGTGTTCTCCTTTGATTCAGTGAGAAAGAGAAGATGTTTTGGATATAAAGAGCAAGAAATCAATGGCTTAAAGAAGGGTATAAGAACACTATATTCTTCCACCAAACAACCTTAGAAGAGGATATAAATAATAGGGATAGAAACACTATATTTTTTCACCAAATATCCTCAAAACTAAAAGATAATGAACATCTAATAATTAGTGTCATTCATGGGATGTTTAAAGATTAATTAGCAAAAATAGGTTTTGAAGGGAACCGAAACCTTACAAAACATTATATTTGATTAGGTGTTAGTTAAAAGATTAGATTAGGTGCTTAAGTGTCCTTCATGAGATGTTAATCAAGTAATTATATTTGATTAGGTGTTAGTTATAAGAAGTTTTAGAATTGATCTTTTTTTTATCTGAATGTATAAATATACTCTTCTCATCAATAATATAACAACCTTTTTGTGGTGCATTCTTTGTATCGATAATATGTAGATAATCTTAATAGTTTTTATAGAAACTTAATAGCTTCAATTGGTTTTAGAGCACAGGTGATAGGGTGATAGGTATTCCAGAATTCTACATCAAAAGAGGTTATCCAAGATCCAAGGAAATGAGATTTGTTTTTTGGAGGATTGGTGAGAAGAAGATAAGAGGAGAATAAAGCTTGAAGCCACAATATTCAATAAGAGGTTGTTGAACTTTGTTGAATTTATCTGCAAAGGATGCATTAAATGATTGGAGATTGAGGAGTCGTTAGTTTCTTGCTTAAAAAGTGTAAAATCAAAGAAGGAAAATGTAAAGGGCTTATAAGAAAGGGATTACTGAAGCAAGAATCCCAAAAGACAAGAAGAAAAAGTTGCGATATTAAAATTATAGGAAGAAGGCACATCATTATTAGAAATATAAGAAACCATCATTGGACCAGTGACACAAGACAATAATGTCATTGCTCAAAGAAATATAGATTGTTGGACCATCGACATAGGAATGTGAAAGTTGAAGGGTTCACATTATAGACTAGAAGATCTTGATTCGGAATTGCTACTAAAAGATTATAAAATTAATCACCCAACCAAGGAGGAATCATTAGAAGGAAATGCTTGAAGGAGTTCGAAGCTTGAATGGTTCACATTTTTTAATTTGCATGAGAATGAGATTAGTTCCTAGGTGAAAGGGAAACAAAGTGCATAAATGATAGCACCCTAATCTGAAGAAAGATGCAAACTTGAAATACGAGGAAATTTGGTAATGTTATCAAACATTTTACCCTTTTTAAAATGGTTTTCATTAATTAAAAATAATAGTAAATATTTGTTCAAGAAGATTTATAGAGTAAGAGGAAGGCATCAAATTCCAATTACAGGTAATCTCACTGTGATCAAGGCAAATCACAAAAAATGCATTTATATGCACTATTGTGTGAAAAACCACTAAAAGATTCAACTTTCAAAACGAGATTCGGTACTGGTTTTTTAACATTTACTGTATGAATTTTATTAAGTATTTGAGCATTGTTCTAGTTTTTTTGGTGGTGATAATTTATGGTCAAGATGATGATAATTTATTTGATTATGCAAATGTTGCTAGTTGTTTTAAAGATAACATTGGTTTAAAATTTACAAAAAGAATGAGATTTAAAAGTGAGGGATTAGATAGTCATGAATTAGGAATTACAGAGCCAATTGAGTAAACAATGAGGAAAAAGTATGTAGGTCTAGGGTATGTCTTGGGTCACAAAAATTCCACATTAGAACAAATTAGTGAAGAATGAATCTATGTTAGGAAGCAGAAAAATGGATTGGATGGAGTTATCAATCGAGTTGTGATGTAGGAGCATCCTGGGGTAGTTGGAAATATTGTGTCACCAAAAACATGTTTTGGTTTGATTTTCATTTTAGTAGTTAACTTGGTTGGAGATCTGAGGTGCTCGGTCACTTTGATGGTAGTTCTCAGCTGGAAGATGTATTGCTTCACTGTTGAACTTGGTGACTAGACTCGGTGGTGCTCGGTGTTGCTATTTTCGGTGATATTCTACTCGGGGTACACTGCTCGATGGTAGGTGCTCGGTGTGTGCAACTCGGTGGTGCCTTGCTTGGTAGTATATGACTTGGTGGTGTCTATTCGGTGGAGTTCTGCTTAGTTGTGTCTTTCACCGAGTGGTCTGGCTCTCGGTGTGTTTGTTTACCGACTGGATGGTGGAGTTCACCAACTTGTGTTTGTGGATTTGACAGATATTGGAGATTGCATTCGTAATTTGAGGGGGTCATTGGGATCGTGCTGAGTTCTGAGGCATACATATTTGTGGCATTGGATCTTGTGTGGACCTAAATCTGGGTTGATGTGTTCTCCTATGTATTTTGTTATTATTTGCAGCCGACTGGTGCATTTAATATCTATTCATTATAGAGAGTATGGCTGACTGGGTCATTTAATTATTGTTTACAAGCCGACTTGTAGCAAGTGTGTATAAAAGAGAGTCTAGGTTGATGTTTAGGGGGAGCAAGAAAATGATCCAGTTTAGATAGAGAGAGGATAGAAAAGTAAGCTAATAAGATGAAAGATTGTAAATTGCTGCAGATAGTTGTAAGTGAAAGAATTGATCAAACTCAATTCTACACAACCCAAGAAGAACCTGTTAGCCAATAACCTATTACAAGAGAAGAAAAATGGAGACAGAAGAGAAGTGCTCTCAAAATGTGAAAAATGCATAAGAGA
>MU224968.1:4478107-4490647 GCA_018584345.1 Thuja plicata
ATGAGGTGGAAGAGGATGGAGAGGAAATAGTGCTCTTCTGAAGGAGAGCTTGCAAATCTGCAATCTATTTCTCATAGCCATCAAATCTCTTCTGAAAACACTGTGACTCATCATGGGGCCCCTTCTGGCAATAAGAACAAGTGGGGTTCTGAGTCTTCTGTTTCTCCTTTTTAGAAGAATGTGGTGGGCCAGAAGAGTGCTGAGAAGAGGAATCAGATATCTGCTTCGGCTTCAGCTTCGGTGTATCCTGAGATGACTTGGCAAGCAAGGCCTATGACTATGAACCTGTAAGAGAATCCATTTGATTGAGTATGGACTGCTCATGAGTTAACCTGTCACAGAAGGTCTCAAACAAGGGCATAACATGCCGTGCACCCAGTGCATCCATAGTGGAGTAGAAGGTAGAAGTGAAAATCTGATAAGGACCACGAAGCTTGGAGAGTATCAAGAAGATGCACTCATCATCTGACTTCATCTTTCCAGCAACCTGTAAGATAGATCAAAGAGACTTGAACTTCATTAGGAAGTCCTCAATGCTGGTGAATGAGTCAGGTGCCAAGGAGGTGAAATCTGCATCTATCTGGAGAATCCTGAACTGATCCATGATGCCAAACAAGGTGGAAAACTTGTCCCACATATCCCCGGGTGTGGTCAGACCATCCAGGTGGAACAACAACCCATCTGAAATATTCAAGGCAATAAGGCCCATTGCCTCATCCATCCTATTCCTGTGCATAAGAGCCTCATAAGGCCTCTGAAGAATCGGCTGAACTGTATCCAGGCATGGCCATAAACCTCATGACATGAGGATTCTAGTCATTCGTGGCTTCCACACATAGTAATTTTGTGGAGTGAGAAGCTCAACAGATGTTGTGTCTGCCATAGTGCCCTGTACTTGGACTGATTTGTGAATTATGTTTTCTTTCAGAACTAGATAGAAGATGCAGAAGGGGTTTTGTTTTAGGTGATACAATGTGTTGTTTTTCTGAGATGAATGACAAAAAAGCAAGAAAGAACACCCCCCACAATCGATAAAACCCAATTCCAGCACAATTCCAAAAGCTTGAAAGAAAGAGAGAGCAAGAAAAGCTTTAGAAAGTAAATTTGTGTACCTTGACTTTGAGGCTCAAAACTAGCATCAAAATGGAAGAATCAAGAAATGAAATCTACACTAATGCGACGAGCTTGGAAACACCTTTCCAACAATATTTTGTTTTTCGAAAACAGACACCGTATGCCCAAGATATGACCAAAAAGGCACAGGTACCCCCAAAAGAAAGCTCGCTGGAAAAACACAGACCCTGTCTTAAATTTGACGTCCAAATGACCATCACCCCTCTGTGCAGTTAAATTTGACGGCCGTCACAATTTTCCAAAAAAAAATTTCTGACCGCCGGAAAAAAAAAGCCGGGCTACTGATGTCAGCCCTGACAGCCAGAGGCAGGCGAGAGGCTGGTCGGTGGCGGCCGCTCCCAGGTGGCGGCAGAGGGCCGGGCGGCACCGCTAGTAGCCCTGGCAGCTCCGCCGATGGCTGGCGGCCGGTGAGCTGCTAGCTGGCGGTTGGGTCGGGCCGGGCCAGGCGGAGGCGGCGGCGGGGTGGCGTGGTGGCGGCGCGCCCCGGAGGCACCAAAAAAATGCATTTTTTAAATATTTTTTTTGGATTTTCGCCTCGAAAATTATGTCATACGACCCTAGAAGGCTGAAAAAAATTTGCCTGATGCTCCGATGTCCAAATCAGATATATTTTATATGAATCTTGGGGTTTTTGGGCCTTCCGGACTCAACCGTGAGGTCGGTTTTGGTCCAAAATGCTCCAAAAAATAGAGACCCCCCAGAACTAATAAAAAAATCTGAAAAATAGAAACCCTTCAAGCTCCAAAAAACCTTCAAATCAGGAACAAGCAGCCACAGATCTGAGCTCTGATACCATGAAAGAATTGATCAAACTCAATTCTACACAACCCAAGAAGAACTTGTTAGCCAATAACCTGTTACAAGAGAAGAAAAATGGAGACAAAAGAGAAGTGCTCTCAAAATGTGAAAAATGCATAAGAGATTAACGAAAAGGTACAAGGCTCAACCTTATAAAAGGTGAGAAAGAAACCCTAAAGGAAAAAACTAGGTTGCACATTATTAATTAATAATTAATTAATAATGTACCTAAGTGAAGCTTAAGTAACTAGAGTAATATAAAATTATATAATTAAATCGATATGATTTAATTAATAAGCATAAAGTAATAGTACTCTAACAGTAAGTGGGTAGATAGAGATTGCAGATTGCTTGGTGACTTGCGAGCACAAGTTCAGATTTGGTTTCTTCCACTTAGCTATAGAGTAGATGTATAAGGTTGGATCCTGCGAGATCTTGTTGAATCTGTTGGTGTAATTAGCCTTAACCGGGAAGGCCTTACAACCTAACATGTTGCATGTAATTGGAATTCTGAAATAATATAAGTTGATTTGATATATCTTGTGTTGTGTTGTTTCTGTTGTGTGGTTCTTGTTGTTGGCTGCAAGTTTGGATAGTCCTTTATTGGATCTTCCGGCCTTGACTGCATCAAGTTGGTACACAATAACATGTATGGTTATTAATTTATTCAAGCATAAATGTTATGATATGAAAAAGAAATCATTTTCATGCAAAAGTCTTCAGAAAGTGAAGTTGGAGGAAGCAATTTCTATGATTTGTGTTGACGATGTAGGGGTTGTTGATTTTAGACATGGTTGGTTTATTTTATATTTTTTTTCGCACTATAAATGCTTTTGACTAGAGCTATCAACTAGTGAGGTGACATTCGGGGATCCCATCAGCATGGTGATAATTTTTCTAATGTCAAGGCATTAACACCTCTTAGATCTATCTTTTATTGATGTTTATATATCTATCCTTATCTCTCTGTGAAACTCCCAATCCCTCCAAACTACCACTCTCTATGGTCGATCAAGTGCCTCCTTATCACTCCAAGGCTCCTTATCTCTCCATCACTCAGATAACCATGATACCTCTATTCTCCAATTTTTGACTTGTTATCTCTCTGGTCATCAACCCCTTTATCTCTCCAATTTGCGCCCTTATATCTCCTTGTTTTCTCCCTCTAAGGTGGCATCAAATCTCCTTATATCTCTCATTACCACCGAGCACCTCCACACTCATTACCTCCTTTCCATCTGTCAACCCATCTGCTTGAGTTGGTTCGATCTTCCAATGTCAGCAACATGCCACATAAGTCAAGATTTACTAGTGCATCACACTCTTGTCTGTTAGTACCATCTTTGACATTGCATGGATGTTAACATTGTTTGACCTACATGGGAATCAAACATAGAACCCCCTTTTTAACATGGTTTGTAGCTACCGCTAAATTGCAAGATGAACCTCAGTTTATTTTAGATTTTGTTAGTGATAGTTTTGGACATTGTTTAGTCCTCAATATTGGAGATTTGTGGGATGAAGATTTTGAGATTACAGGTTCTAGAGTTTTGAGAATTATAGATAGAGAAGAGATGATCATGTACGGTCTTGATTAGAGTGAGCACTAGCAGTGTGACTTATAATGGTCAATTATAGGTCGATCATCTTTGATTGCAGAGTGGTTGTGTCGATGATTACAGAATGTAGAATTGATGTAGATTATTTTTGGCTTCGATTGTTTATAAGTTTTTGCATCAACATTTTGGATCATGCCCTATGATCAATCATCAGGTTGAAGAGACTGCTAAAAGAGTGAACATTGAGTGAATGACAAACCAAGCTAACCTAAAAAGAATGGTCAAAGGAGAAAGTTGGAGTACAAAAAATGAGACAATTAGAGAAGGAAAGGAAAAAAAGGGGAAGAAACCACAAATATGAAAATAAATCTAAAACAATAAAAAACCACCAAAAATTTAAAAAAGAAAAGAAAAAGATTGAACATAACACAAATAAAAAATATTTTATATAATCTCTCATTTTATATATATATATATATATATATATATATATATATATATGAAAATATAAAACATATACATATAAATATATATACACACAAATGAATGAATGAAATAGTAGACCTAAAAATTAGAAATTTAAAAATATATTTTTATTTATTTAAGTATTTATATGTATGTAATTCTATACATATGAATACCTGAATAAATGAAAGAGTATATAGGAAACTAGTAGGCTAATAAGAAGAAAAAGAGAGAATATTTTATTTATATATGCATGTAATATATATACATATAAATACATAAATAAATGAAAGAGGAAAGGGGAAAAAATGTAAAAACACAAAATATAGAAAATAAATAAATAAATATAAATAGAAATATAAAGTCATATATTTATCTTTTTATTTTAACCCTTAATTGTTGTTTGAGTTGTTTATTTTTCTTATTATACTCTTTCACTTGTTCAGGTTGTTATAAATGAAATAGTATATAGGAGTTATGTGTGCGTGCGCCCACTTTTTAATTTTTAATTTTTTTCTTTTCTCTTTTTTTATTTATATATTTATATTTATATGTATTTGTATATGTAGATGTATGTAATATAAATAAACGATTTTCTATTAGCCTATTAGTTTCCTATATACTCTTTCATGTATTCATATGTCTAGAATTACATATACATATAAATACTTAAATAAATAAAATATATATTTTTATATTTCTAATTTTTAGACCTTGTTTTTATACTTTTGTACTCTTTCATTCATACATACATACATATGTTTTACATTTTCATATATAGATATATATAAATGAGATATTATATAAAATATCTTTTATTTGTGTTATGATCAACCTTTTTCTTATTCATTTTTCAAAATTTTGGCAGTTTTTTATTCTTTTAGATTTGTTTCCATATTTGTGGTTTCTTCCTCCTTTTTCCTTTCCTTTTCTAGTTGTCTCATTTTTTGTACTTGAGCTTTCTCCCTTCACCCTTCTTTTTATGTTGGCTTGGTTTGCCATTCACTCTTCTAGCACTTTCTTCATGAGCATGATCCGAAATATTGATGTAAAAACTTATAGACAATCGAAACAAAAATAATCTATGACAATTTATGGATTGTTGAAAACTAATGCATTTGAATGTATATTTACTATTTTTTTGGAGATGGCCAGGGAAAGACCCTGTATCAAGATATTGTTGCAACATATATTTTAAGATTTTCTTCAAATGTTCATTATGGGGAAGAATGAAAGATCATGAACATTTAATAATTATTGTCATTAATCAGATGTTAATTAGGTAGATATATCTGATTAGGTGCTAGTTGTAAGAAGTTTTATAATTCATCTTTTTATTTGTATGTGTAAATGAACTCTTCTCATCTATAATATAATAACCTTATTCTGGTGCATTCCTTGTGTAGATGATCTATAGATCATCTTAATAGTTGTTCTGCAAACATAGACAACAGAAATCAGACTGACATATATCTTCCTTTGTTCAAATAGCGTGTGATTAAAGTGATCAGCTTGTTTTCCATTGTCTGCAAACTTCGTAAGAAGATTGTGAAAAGTTGATCCTCGCAGCTAGTCCAAAATGTGGTATCAGAGCCTATAACCAGTTCAATGTAAATATGTTTGATAAATATAATATGAGCTACTTGTTTCATAATTACTCTTTCCCTCAATTTCTTGAAGTCCCTGTCACAAAACCCAAAAATATATTCTTATATTAGAGGTTTACAAGGTATTGTTAATTATACATCCAAAAGATTGTGTGAAGTCTATGAAATACAACATAGAGTAAAAATGGTCATGAAGGAAAATTACAATTATTTTTTGACTCTGAAATTTAGAAATATAAATGTATGGTTAAGGCATTCCCTAATGCTTATCCTATATGTTAGGATAGGAATTGAGAGTCATTATAGGAGAGGTCTTCCAGACATCATTCTCATGTTGTTACTAGATGCTAGACATTTAGAGAACAAGTGATGTAGTCTTGGGAGCTGCTTGTGACAGCATGTCAAATGGTCCAATCATTTTTTATGTTGTTCCTAATTTTTTTTTCTCTTCAAGATGATAGTTTTTAAACTACAAATTCAAAACAATGAATATAGCCATGAAAATTGGGATAGTAGATCACACCTTGCATTTTGTAGCTATTCATTTTTAGTTATTTAACACGACCACACCTCTTACAGAGGATCCTAGAAATGTTCCTCAACATGAGAAATGTAGCCTAGTTTGGAAATCTATTAGTGAGACATCTGAGCTTTGTGCTCCAGAAGTCAGAAGATGGAAAGATTTCCAAATTCCTAAATAGCAAATGCTAGGATTGCAAACAGAAAGAGAGAATCAAGAGTTGCCACAGCTCAGAGGAATTAGCATTAGAGAAATTGCTGACAAAGAAATTATTTATTTTGCAGGCAGTCCCTTTGTAGATAGATCTGAGGAATCTAGTTCTTCACAAAAATGCCTTGGATAAGAGTATTTTGACATAAAATTTGGAAGAGACGGGGGAATGGAATTTAAAATCCCTGGAGTAATATCAAGAAGAAGAAGAAACCTATAATATTGAAACCAACACCAAAGCCCAAATAAATCTCTAATTTTGGATTATATCACGAAGCACTGGATATAGTTATTAAGATCCCAGTATTTGGCACCGACACAAATGAAGAAAATAGGCAATTTTGTACACAAGGATGGATTATTGAACTACGTAGGGTCCTTAATCGTTTGGTTGCAGGAATTAGGAAATTCTGGAAATCTGGAATTCTGGAATTTGTTCAATTTTGAAAGTTATAAATCTTGAAAATGGTTTCTGGAATATGGGCTGGAACTGTTTGATTCACCTGGAAGATGAGAGAGAAGTATTTTTTGAATGAGAAAATAAGCTGCAAAAGAGTTCCCAATGCTCACCAAAGCATTTCCTTACGCATCGTGGTGGACAAACTCCCTTTCTCTTCTGACAATCTTTCTGTAACGTTAGAAGGAGCTCATTTCAATTCCAATTCCAGGTTTTTTCAGGAAGATTTGAATACTCATTTTGGGACAAAATTAGAATTAGAAAATCCCTATTCTATTTTCATGGGGTTGACACAAACATCAAATTTGGCATATCTAGAATTTTTTAATTCTAATTCCTGATTAATTCCGACTACCAAACAGGGAGATGAATTGGAATGGTATATAAAGAATTATCATACACATGCATCCACATGAGACATAGTGAAAGGAGAGCTTTTAAAAATATTGGGACTCCAACAATTCCCACAGAATGTGGTACATAAATGAGAAATTTGACACAAGGAAATAGTAAATCTGTAAGAAGTTATGATAGAAGATTCAAAGAAATGTGCCAAAAGCTGGAAGAGATGCTTATAGAAAACAAAAGATTGAATGGTTCATATTTGGATTAAACAAAGGTATCAGATCTAGATTAGATAGAAGAGAGTTTGGGAAATATGCTGTCTTAATCACTATGGCATATCGAACAGAGGCCCAACCACGGAGGAGACCGAGGAAAGAGCATAATTTTGAGATACTAGATGACTTGGAGGCAAAAGTAGAAAGATTGATAAGACGATAGGAGATCTGGGGTAAAACCCTAGATAGCTAGATAGGATATGATGCACCTACTACAACTAAGAAGGGCGCATTTCAAATGAGTTCCCAAAGGATAAAGCTAGAGAAACCTTAGCAAAAATAAAAGAAGTGAAACAAAACTCCATGTATTGTGTCATTTGTTAGAAATGCAACCTGCATCTAACCAAAGCATGTCCAAAGAACAAACCCTCTACCCAGAATGAAGGTCACTAATGTTGCCCAAATCAAAATTATAGTAGTCAGGAGAGGGAGGATGTTGACCATCGAATTCCCCCTGGCAGGATAGTCAGAATAATTTTACTATGTGGAAAAATAATCAACAAAGCTACCCGAATGATAACTGACAATCCAACTATAGAGGAGGTCAAGTAAAAGGTAGGAACAATAGAAGGAGAGATGATGGCACATGTTTCATTTATGGAAATGTTGGCCATTTCACATCAAAATGTTGGGATGAGAAGAAGTGGAAATGCACCTTTTGTAGACAAGATACTCATACAATATTTACATGAGATATTGCCATAATTTTTTATCAGAACCAGGGTACTAATCAGCCATCACAAGTGACGAATTATAGAGAGGACAAAGCATGATCCCAAGGGTGCCCCAACAAGGAGTAAGGGGATTCCAAAGAATAGAAGTATAGATCTCAGATACTTCCCAAGAGGACAATTTTGGAGAAATGATTAGGGGAAATAAGAAAAATAAAATGGGAGGAAAGAAGAAAGCCAACTTTCGCATTAAACAAGGCATAGATAGAGGGAGACACAAGAATATAGAATTAGTAGAAGAAGATTTTGAAGATTATTACAGTCTAGTAGAGGAAGAGGATGAGGATGAAGAACTGACACAGTTCCAGCTGGATAAAAAACAATATTAAAAGATAACTAAATGGGCCAAACACCACATTATGCAACAGATTTAGGAAGCGGTGGGTTTCTTTATAGAGGAGTGAAGGGAAAATACTAAAATATTTGGCAACATTGGCTAGAGAGAAAGATCTGGGGCCGAAATTGAAGCAACAAATTAAGTAATGGAATAAGCAAAGACAAGTCAATCAACCGTCCGAAGACTAGCACTAGAAGAATGACCCCTTGTTAATTAATATATAGATAAATGACCATAAGATGAAATTTGTTATGGTAGACTTATGAGTAGACCTTAATATCATTCCATCCACCACATGTGAGAAGCTAGGACTAGTTAAAAAACCAATAAATATAAGCTTGGCTAACGATTCCAAAATGGAGACCATAGGTACTTGGAAGAATGTGAAGGTAAATGTTTAAGGCATAAAGAAATATTTAGGTACTTGGAATAATGTGGAGGTAAATGTTAAATACATAAAGAAAGATGTTGATTTTAAGGCAGTGGAGATAAAAGAAGCATTCAATATGGTCTAAGCTTTACTTGGTCTAAGATGGTTCGTAGAAGAGATATCATTTACATATACATATAGAGTAGTGTGAATCCTTCTAGTTGAACCAAATGATGAAACTAATTGAAGAAGTAGCATAAGAGCATATAGGTGATGATACCAAAAACCTATATTGTATTTCTAAATTTCTGGATGGACAAGATGAGGAAAATCTAAACAACAAACGGGAGTTGGAATTGGAAAGTGATAATAACAATACATAAAGTGATGAAGTTTGAGAAGCTTGGATGCAAAGTAAACCCAAATTAACATATTGGAGGGTATATGGATTGCAAAGAGCCTTTCTAATACATACTAAAACTATAACAATGCATAAAATAGATTGAAAGTTTTCAATATTCAAACTATAGAAGAAACCTAAGTGCACTTTAGCAAAACAACCATACACTAGACCTTGGAAATTCTAGATAACCTATGAAACAAATATTCAAGCATGCATAATAAGACACGGGTCACCTTCTGTGAATTATAGGTCAAGGGCAATATACCTAGGATACAAAGTGATAACATGACAATGAAATTCCTATCACTAGAACCTCAAAGAATCTGACATGGCATGAGGAAATATGTTGATAATTATGAAACAACATAAAATATAACTATATGTAATATAGCATAGCATAATTTGTAATATAACATGTCATAAATGCACATGAAAGGTAGTTCTTAGCAGCCAAAAAAATTGGCAAAAAATGGTGAGAGATGAATAGAAACAACTATAGTGCTTAATGTGACCATATAAAATAAATCTATAAAATATCCTCACACTAGTCATCGACTCACCTGTCTCTTTGATCTCATAGAGCCGTAAAAAGCTAATTAAGCTCCTGTGACTAGAATTTAGTATCTTTCGCTGCAAACCCTAAAGCTCTCACTCATGCCACAACTTTCTACAAAGCAATGCAAACTTCCTTGAAAGCTAAACAAAGCAACCCTGACGAAACCCTTGGTGAGGATAAAACTAGATGTTGACACATGTCCTCACTGTGTGACGTGAGACAACTAAAAGGAACATGACCTATGTTGCACTTAATGGGTGTGGAGTAATTTAGTACTCGTGCTTAAACTTTCTTAGATTGTGTTCCTTTTAGGTGTCTCAAGTCATGTGACGAGGACATGTGTCATTATCTAGTTCTATCCTCACCTAGGGTTTCCATAGGGTTGCTTCATTTAGCTTTTAGGTTTCCTTTATAAGGATTCATTGCTTATTAATTGATTTAAATTATTCATATGTTTACATAATCAATATGATTCATCTTTCTATCTATCAATCATCCTTTTGCCTCCATAGCCTTTTGCTTTTCTCTCACTTTGTGACTATTAAGTAAGGGTGGGTAGGGGGGCACAATATGTAAGATATATCATTAATACGTAAAGCCCAATAAAGGCATAGCTATAAAATAATAGAGAATACATAATATAAACTCCAACAAGACTCAATATATGCTAAAGCAATTACAAATTTTATAGATGCGAAATTCCCTAATGAAGAAGAAACCTTAAGGAGGAACCTTCTAGACAATGTAATCCAAGTTGGGTTCACGAAGAAATTTAGAGAAATTAATTATATTTACATAAATAATTCTATCCAAGCTAGTTAATAAATGTAATCACATAACATACATTAACTTAGATATATTAGAGCTCAATAGACAAATGAGTAAATATATATATGTAATAATTAAATGAGATGAACTTGGTACTTATGTATAATATTGATGGATAGGAATGATGCTAATGATGCTCACAATCATTTTATGATTGTTTTAAATTTTAATTTCTCTATTTGATAAATGTCTTCGAAGTTGAACATGCACACAAAAAGCTTGAGGTTTCGTCTCAAGTGTTGCAAATTTTAACTTTGCTATGAAAATCTAAATAAGTAAAAAAAAAGTTCTATAAAATTGTTCTTTGATCTCTAAATAATAATAATCTTCTAAGGACATTGATGTTTTTAAACACCTTAGAGTCAAATTTTCCTAGAGTAGAGCTTTAGATCAGTTAGTTTTATGGTTCTAAGCGAAGACTTGAAATCAGCATACACAAGTGTGCAAATGACCTATACATAAATGATACATATTCTAATTCTTTGTCCATTAAGAAGACAAAGCATGTTCTAATGAACAATGATCATCTAGAAGCAAATAATAGATATATTGAAATTAAATATGGTCAAGGCTTGATAAATAAATAATAAATGATAAATATTTACCAATGAACATAAAATAAGAAAAAATAAATAAAATAAAATTAGAACATAAATCAAATATAACATAAAAATGTGTCACTTGTCACTATATAGTCATATTAATAATACAAACCAAATGAAAAATGACATACAAATTTTACCGTTACAAATATTTAAAATAAAAAAAAGCAAACGAGTTAAAAAAGCTGTTTTAAATATGGAATAACATAGAAGATTTAGAACAAATAGCGGGGCCCCGCAAATAAAAAAAACAAAGAAGATTTAAAATAAACGGCTGGACCATGTGAACAGAGTAGGATTGGAGGATCGTTTTTTCAATTGCCCAGAAAAATTCTCTCGCGAAACTGACAAAATTTTTCTACAATGGCTACCCAAATTCCCACAGTTGACTTCATTCCTTCAAAGTTCGATGATTTCTCTGCCTCTGTCTCTCTGCAAAGCCTAAGAAACCACAAATGTAAACAATATGACGTACACGGAGAAGAAGGAAGCATTTGGGTCAAGCAGAGACTGGTATTTTCCTTCCTCTCTCAACACAGAGTCCGTTCAGAGGTCTCCGTTTCGATCCTACTCCACTTCTTCGACCTCAAACCGCGAGCGTTTCTTCAGGCCAACGAAATCACAAAGAATTGAACGAGACTCTTCCGTTCAGAGAACAAATCTTGGCAACACACAGTCTGCAAATTATGGGCGCATTAGGTCGGATATACTCACAAGATCGGATATGCACATTAGGCCGCATGCACCAAGCCATGAATTCGGTGGTGGGGGAGGTATACACAGTCTTCGGAGGAGAAGGCCCTCCAATCCTTCGCTGCTGGTGCAGCAGGTCGTGGAGAATCAGCATGTTAAATTTGCGGTAGCAGAGTCGTTTCAGAGTAAAATTTCGGCCTCGAAATTGACCTCGTATAGGCCATGGCCGTCAGGAATCCTTTCTTTCAAGAAAAATTTGGTCAGTATTTTATCCAAATCTATTTAGTAAATCAATGTACTTCTTTTAAAGATTTGCGGTTTTCATAAGTAACCTTAATATCTTTTGTTTGAATTTCATGAGTAAACGTAATGTTTTTGTTTATTTGGAATTTCCTTCTAGCCCCTTCTTCAGGAAATAGATCATAAACTTTCTGTAAAACTAAATTACAATAAATACGAAGCTATTCAGTTAAAGATAAAAGCAAGCGAAAATTTGTAAAATCTATCCTGTGGATTGTGGCAGCCTTCTGCTGAATATCATATATTGCAAAGTATTTAAGGTTTGTAAAATAATTTAAGAATGTGTTATGAATTAAATATTAATCGCCATATATTTTCTGTAACTATCGTATTTTGTTTGGTGGACTGTA
>MU224968.1:4507364-4527854 GCA_018584345.1 Thuja plicata
CAAGGGAAATTATAGATATATATACTTTCCTCAAATCCATTTGCAAGCCAGTTGGAAGAATATCATAATATCAAACAAATTTAGAGCTTCGCAGTTGAAATTGCCTGGAGAGCCAGTTAGGCTCATCTCAGTGGTATCAGAGCTATTTTCTTGCCATCCTGTGGGGTAGGAGGATATACATGAATTCAGATTTGCTATTATATTTAGAGTTATCAGCACTCCTGAGATGGACAGATACAGGCGGCTTAGCTCCGAGAGCCGGCGCAGTAGTACACGGAGTAATGATAGGATAGATACATTGATGGAGAGACTTAGACTTCATCAGCAGAGGCTAGCAGACAGTCTGTCAGATCCAGAGACAGTGGATAGAGCAGCCAGGTACATGGTTTTTGCTTTCCGTAGGCCGTCATCGAGATTGCAGGGCAGGAAGCTTGAGCTTTCCCCGACAGGTGTCCGAGATGTAGACCCACCAATATGTAGTACGACACCTACTCTTGTATCTAATGATAGACAGGTGGACGTGCCAGTACCAGTGGTAGACTGCAGGACTGAGCTTCAACAGGTTGAGGCTTTCCATATAGTTGCTGTAGTGGATGCAGATACAGTTGATGCAGTAGTTGCCTCTGATGGTGCAGTGGTTCTTGAGGATGGACTTGTTATCGGAGATGTATATATCAGCTGTCATAGTGTAGAACCGGAGCGAGAGGCAGCACACCTCTCAGATAGAGTAGGCGAGAGCCAGGAGCTATCTTGTTGTAGTGTGGATGATGTTGTGATACGTCAGGAGATGACGACTGCAGTAGATGTTAGTACCACACCCGATTGTATTATCGAGTCAGATAGCGACTCTAGTTCAGATTTCTAGGAGGATACCACTTTTGAGGATTGCCTTGAGGGGATGGAGATAGAGTGTACAGATCGGGATAGCAGCAGTCATGTGACGGGGCCGGTACAGGAGATGCCAGTTTCCTCCTGTATGAGGGATGTGAGTACGGAGGCCCCATGTGATAATGCTAGTACTGAGTTCGAGACAGTAGATACGGACTCATGCCAACATGACCCAGATTCAGGGGTTAATACGGAGTCAGTTGAGTTTCCTTCACGGACACCTGAAGAAGTAGAGCCGTTGCTAGCATCTGGGGTTGCTTCAGATACTTCTTATGTGACTCCTGAGGATGACTCCACCAGTAGTGTGTCATGTCTGCAGCAGACCCTGGGAGAGGACTCCGAGTTACTGGAGAATACAGATCGGTCCCAGGATCTGGATTTCCTAGAGGTTACAGAGGATGAGGCAACTGAGAGTGTTGAGGAGATAGATTCTATAGCAGCTTCCTCATGTACAGAGGAGTTCGACGGAGACGTGTCAGATGCTGATACTTCGTTGGAGGACATGAGCTTAGCTATCAGTTCACAGAGCTCAGGGGACAGTTCACTGGGAGATAGTGTTGTTGAGAGGAGTACCGTGGATGCCACGTCTATTTGCAGCATGGACAACATGCTAGAGGTGTTGCATAGAGGACCAACCATTCATAGTCATCATGTGACTAGTCAGTTGAGAGTTGGCGAGCGCGATATTGTTACCACAGTTGAGCATTTTGATGCTGCTCGGCAACTGCTAGCTGTTCATGGATGGGGTTCTCCTATGGATGATGAGCTTGGTGGTTGTTACTTGGCCCTTGCAGAGGTTCATTCCTTATGGGAGGCTGTCAGGATTCTGAGACGAGATTACCTTCAGTTGGTAGCCGATCGTGATCACCTTGTAGAGTGGGGAAGTACAGCTTATGAGGCACTCTTGGATAGAGAGGATGAGGTGAGTGAGCTTGCTTAGAAGCTCACGACGACTTCAGAGGTTTTAGAGAGCACTCAATTGGCTCTCCAGGAGTCTCAGGCTCAGTTAGCAGAGGTGACTGTGGAACTGGAGCAGCTTCAGTCTACACCAGCACCCGATCCTGTACAGTTACATATTGTGGTGTCTGGTGATCTGATGATGTCCACAGTTGGGGTTGGGGGATGTGATAACAACTCTCCTCCAAGAGTCCACATCTCCTTCGAGTGAGTCAATATCCCTCCTCTAGTGTCAACCATTCTAGATACGTTAACTGCACCAACAAGATAATCTTAACTCTCCCAGCTTCATGAAGGGACATATATGTGAAAATTTGCTTCTCATGCACTATATCTTTTCTGAGCGAGAAGCTAGCTTGAGATGATAAAAGTTGTCCATCTTGCGATGCTTCCAACTAAGTTTTCAAAACATCTGAACCACCACTTTTATCTATTCTCACATGTTCATTCAGTGCCCATAACTTTGCTAATGATGAAAACTGATCATTTGAAAAAAACACTCTTTCTTGCATATACTCACTCTGTAACTTATCAAAATGGCATTTGAATGGTAGCAATCTACCAATATAGGATGCCAAACCAAACTCTTGCTTCTATTTCTCAACATGCCTCACAATTGCCATATTTTGAATGACTCTAAAATCTTTTTCTCTTCAACCAAAATAAGATTTAAATCTACATAAAAATAATCCTTACACAGCAGATGCCTTGATACATTCCAATGTCAAGAATGAAATTTTGGACATCCTTTGACATCATTGAATCTAAAAATTTCACAAAATGATTGATACCTCGTAGTTTTAGATGCTTAGCATTCAAACACAATGGTCAAACAACCAACAAATAGCACATCACCTTTTTCTTCAAACTGCTCGTTAACTACTTTGAATATCTTAATAATACCATTTTTTGGTTTTGTTCCACCTCTCATCAGCATTCCAGAATAGTTTGAATTTTTAATTTCTGTCAAGAAATGACAAAGTTATTGCATTTTTGTTGTGACTGCAATCTGCAACTTAAGTAATATCAAAGCGCCTCAATCAATCTCCATTCTCATAAGTGCACAAACTTCAATGCCGAAACCATCCACTTTCATTGCTCTCCAATAGGCCCACCATCCTTATTGTTCTGATACCATATTGAAAAATGGTAGAGTAACCTCAGACAAAAAATTAGATCAAACCATTGTTGCACAGGATACCAGAATCATAAAATATTATGGATTGAATTCTTTTGGATGATTTACATTGCAACACTATTGGCTTTTTAAAGCCCAGCAACTAGCAATGGGGATATAACTTCCGAAAACCAATTATTGCTAACTAAAAACTAACCTTTTTTATTTATAAATTCACATTTAAATAAATTATTTTATTATTATTCTAATCTAAGCTATCTAATGATGTAATAATTCCAACAATGTCCACAGATGACCAAAATTAAATCAATTTGAATAGAGGTCACAGCAGTTAATGATATAAAGTTTTAGAAAGAGAGAACACTATAACCAAAACATAAAAGCACAGAAGACAAAAGAAAGCACTGTGCCACTAGCACATAGCAACAGAGGGTGAACAGGGGCCTAAAGGCATGTGCTGGTGAAGATTGGTAAGAAATATCAAGGAATATCCCTCTCTGCGTCTGAAATGGAGGAGCTGTCTGAGCCGTCATTAGCCATTGTGAGAGATAAAGCTTGCTGGGGGAGTATCAAAGGTTGGAAAGCCACACAAATGATCTAGCAGAAAAAAGAAAGAATGAGCCATGCAAAGTGCATATGAAGATGAACATTCAAGGAAGATCTACAACCATAATCTGCTGGGAAATAAACAGTGCAGGTTGCAGCAGTGAGTGTTCCATGTCATATTTCCTGTGCAGGCAGATAAAAATATGTGTATATCTTAAATTTTATATTGTATATTGCACAGCGAGTTGGTTATATTGTATTGATCCTGTGCATGTAGATATTCTTATATCTTCAAATTTATGCAGCTTTTGATTTTTAACGTGGAATGCAATCAGTGTAAAAGAGAAAGTTATTATGATCTCTAATTACAACCCTTGGATGTCAGGCTTAACCTCTTACAAGACATTTGTAGTAGCTTATTCTCCTAAATATATGTCATGTTATGAGAGGAATAAACATGTTTCATTATTTTTGTTATCTTACTCTTCTTAAGAGATCATATCATTAAATATAAACAACATTTAACTTGTACAAGCCATGATAACAATGATGATTTTTTGTTACCAGAATCTGTTGCTTTGATGCCATTTTTTGCAGCTCTGGGGTTCTTAATCATAGTTACTATACATAAAAAACAAGTACTAATTTGTAGAACTAGTTTGCAATTGCCATTTCGGAACCAGTACACTAGACTAAAGTAGATTCTTTTATTTTAGCAAGCAGGTTAATGTGCATTGTGCTAATGCCTTGTCTCATTTTGTCTTCTAGCTTCCCATGATGTTCCTTTTTTCTCTGCTATATGTGTTGTTGCTACGTGAGCAACTGGCAACTCTAGAGGTGAGTGCAAAGATATAAAGTCATTTTTGTTCACGTTATCACATAACTTGTATGTTTGAATTCATGGAGAACTTTTTCTTTAGCTAGATAGGAAGTGTTCCATTAAACATGGTTTTCTGATGTGAATGATATCAAGGAAAATGTGATTTTTTCTTATATGATCAGGAAGAGCTCAAAAAGCTTCAAATAGCATGTGACGGTCAAATGATGTACGCCAATGATGACATGCAGAGCAATGGAGCTTCTTATGATAGAGACATTCGAAATTTTGCCCTTTGTGTTGTTATATTCTTGCTTGCAATTCCATTTTTATTCTTTAAATATATTGATGACCTGCCATGGTTGACAAGAGCATCTAGAAACAACCAAAGTTTGGAGGAGGCTCCATTGAGTAAACGCATAGCATATGGTTTAGATGTTTTCCTTTCAACTTACTCCTATGCCAAGCCATTGGCTCTGCTATTTGCAACAATACTGCTTATTGGAGTTGGTGGTTTAGCCCTTTTTGCAGTGAGTGACGATAGTTTGTTGGATGCTATGTGGATGTCTTGGACATATGTAGCAGCTTCAGGCAATCATGCAAGCAGTGTGGGGATGGGTCCACGGATTGTATCTGTGTCCATAAGCTTTGGTGGCATGCTAATCTTTGCTATGATGCTTGGGCTGGTTTCTGATGCAATATCTGAGAAGGTTGATTCACTACGCAAAGGAAAAAGTGAGGTGATTGAGAGTAACCACACACTAATTCTGGGATGGAGTGACAAGCTGGTAATTTTTGAACAATCTTGTGCTTTTATATTTAAAATTTAAGAACAGCTTTAGGGATTGTGCTTGTCCTGCATTTTGTTAAGCAAATTGATTTATGGTGCAAATGGAAAGATTTGAAACATCGTAGTATTCTTATCTGTCTATGTTGGTCAGCTGATCTTTTATTTTGATATCCTTGTCACGATTTTCCTTTGATTGAAATGTAAACGTATTCACTTTATAAAATTTAAAGAAACTTTAGATACGACAGGAAGAGGAATTTCTTTATTCAATACAAGAAGGGTTAAGAGCATCAAAATAGCAGTAATTTGTGGCTGTGCCTATGCATTTCTGTGGCATAATTGAACATTTATATAGTGTGCAACCAATGACTAAATTTTGGATGACAAAATAGGTGCCTGTTTGAATCTATGACCCAAATTTATGTTTTATCTCTACGAAATTAAGTGCACTTTTGATCAAACGGTTGTGATGAAATGATAAGTAGTGTAATTTCTTAGGTTTTTCTTTCTCACATCCTCTCTTGTAAGAGACCACTAAATGTCAATTAAATTATTAATTAACCAGCCCAACTTGTAAGTTTAAGGTTTTTATTGCTTCTATTTTGATCTCGGTGTTGAGGCAAGGCGCCTTTATAATGGTATATTTAGATTGAAAAACAAGGTAAGCATACTTATTTCAGGTCAATCACCCTTTCTTCAGGGTAGGCTTTTTGTCCGATTTGTAACTTTGGTTTTGGTTTTTGTGCTTTGAATACATATTTTGTTTACTTAAGATGATGTTGCATCACCTGTAAATTACTTATTTTGAGCTGTTCATTCACAGGCTTCATTATTGAATCAGCTTGCTATAGCAAACCAAAGCTTGGGTGGTGGTGTAGTTGTTGTCCTTGCAGAACGAGATAAGGAAGAAATGGAAATGGACATTACTAAGATGGAATTTGATTTCATGGGGACATCTGTAATATGCAGGAGTGGGAGTCCTCTCATAATGGCCGACTTGAAAAAGGTTTACCTTTGCCATTCTAAGATTGAAATCATGGCTCAGCATGTTACTGCATGATACTTTAGGTTTTACTGTTGTGATGTGGAAAAGTTAGATATCCTTTCTTACATGTTTGCATTTTTTCTGACGATCTTTGTTTCTTTCCATAGGTCTCAGTGTCCAAGGCCCGTGCCATTATTGTCCTTGCTGAAGATGAAAATGCTGATCAGGTAAGTTGGTTTACTGTTTTTCTACAAAAATTCTGTTTGGACCCAATCAAACAGGTGTCTCTTTTTGTTTTATAAATCCATTTATTTGCATCATCTAATTCCCAATTAATTATGTTCTGTACAGAGTGATGCCCATGCATTGAGAGTTGTTTTAAGCCTTATTGGAGTTAAGGAGGGTCTGAGAGGTCATATTGTTGTAGAAATGAGCGATCTTGACAATGAACCACTGGTGAGGCTTGTTGGAGGAGACCTTGTTGAGACTGTTGTGGCACATGATGTGATCGGACGCCTGATGATTCAATGTGCTCGCCAGCCTGGTCTTGCACAGGTTATTTACTAGAATTTTTATCACTTATCAGAATAGTAGTAAGTTTTTTAATCTCTGATACTTTTGCTTGTCTTTATCTCTAAGGACTTTCCAATCAATTTCAAAATAGAGATCCATGATCTTTGTATGATAAGGGAGCTTTCTAACATGCACATACCACCATATGTACAGTTGTATAACCTTGTAATATTTCATATGAAGTATTAGAAGTATATATCTCCATTTTCCATCTTGTGTTGCAACTCATTATGAGTTTGTCACTTTGCATGAGCCTGAGTTGAAGTATGAGAATGCTATCACCAGCAAAATACTTGAGACTCTTGTGCGAGTTAGACAAGCAGTGGTTGGAATGGGAGAGTAAACAGTTGAGATGGCTGTATGAACATGACCTATGGGAACTCTTGATTCTTCTTCTTCATCAGCCATAACCAAGCCCAAAGCATCTGTTTTACATTCACCTAGATTGGAATCTTCATCCTTGGAGACTATATCCATGATAAGAGATAGCTCATGGAAAAATTTGTTTAAAAAGTGTTGTGCAATTTTTACTCTCCATTTCAAAACTTTTGCCATGTCGCCACCTAATCAAAATCTGCCTAATTTTACCTCTTTATTTTATTTTAGTGCCTCAACATTGATACCTGATCTGAGACATTAGAACTAAGGCACCATGCTTGTGCCTTCTCCAACCTTGGTTGTCCCTTGGTATATTGACAATTCTTCATGGCCCTTTGTGTTGATTAGTGATCTGAGATATTTTAATATGGTTCTGCTGTGTTTTTGTGTGTTAATCCTTTTCCTTGTGTTGATTGTTCAATACTTTGAGCCATGATTGAGCTCCAAGCTCACATTCATGACCGCCTTGTTCTTCATTGCATTGAGATGGCACAAGTAGAGTGCTCTTTTGTTGAAGTGTCAACTTCTGTTGATTATTGAATTCCATCAATCTGATGGCCCACAGAGAGGTAGAATAGTTTTATCCCTTTGATGTTGGGGTCTTTGCTAGCCAGTGATCCAAATAATATATGATCTATGGGAGGCCATAAGGAGAATTGGATCTTCATTAGTGCTGGCCTATGTTGTTGGTCAGTTTTGTCTAGTTGTGGGTCCCTTCTTAATGGTGGTGGGCTATTCACATAGGATCTTTGATGTGGTGTCAGGTTGATCATGTAGCCCGTGGAGCTTCTTGGGGTTTTGGTGGGAAATATTGGTCTCAAGCCTTCTGAGTCATTAGATTGTTCTCAATGACGAGTGCATGCTATAAAATCTTCATGATTTTTTGCCAAATGTATTATGCGGTAGGACTTATATTGGTTGAGGCAAGCTTGGTGGGTGCTTGTTACCCGTTTGGATTGACTCCTTGGTTGTGTGTGTGACATTAATCAAGGCAGATGTGCTTTTATTTCATTGGTTTGTACCATCTATTGGAAGCGATTATTATTGGCTTGACGACGAAAGTGTGCAAATTTTTTAAGGGGTTTTCTTGTGTCATGTTGTATTGTCCCCAATTTTTAATCAGGTTAATTAATTAAATGGTCCTAAAAATTAAATAATATCATAAGGACTTATTTAATTAATAAATGTAATTAATAAAGGGCCCAAATAATAAAATAATAATTAAAATTTGTCGGCCGAAGTCCTATTTGTAATCCTTCGGGAAACTTCCCGGAGGCCTTTATAAAGGCCGTTGTTGGCATTGTAAATCATGATTGATGATGGATTGTATTTGACTCTTCTTTGTATTTTTCGAAAGCTGAAGGCTGAAGGTGATTTTGTACGCAGTTTCAGAGGTGGAGGACCCTCCCTATTCTGTGATTGCAGTTTCGGTGTTTCATTGCCACCCCAGTCTGCCGTTGGAAATATCACTCCAATATTTCACTTGTGCACCAAATCTGTTAATCGTCGTCATTTGGCGACTGATCTGTATTTTCTCGGATCTTGTCCGAAGCCTTTAATCTGAGTTTGTATTTTGAATATGGATTTACTTCTGGCGTCGTCGGTAATTGGCGACCATCTCTATCTGGAAAATCTGTGGCACTATTATTGTTTGAATCAATAATTACTTTCAGCATCATTGGTCTCTGGCATTCAGCTTTGGTTATTGTTTATTTACTCGGTGCATGTGAAATCATTTATCTTGCTATCAAGTGAACATTATAATCAATTTGCCGAAAATTAACAAGGCTCAAAACCGTTCGAGGACTTCCCAATTTTTAATTAGGTTAATTAATTAAATGGTCCTAAAAATTAAATAATATCATAAGGACTTATTTAATTAATTAATGTAATTAATAAAGGGCCCAAATAATAAAATAATAATTAAAGTTTGTCAGCCGAAGTCCTATTTGTAATCCTTCGAGAAACTTTCCGGAGGCCTTTATAAAGGCCGTCGTTGGCATTGTAAATCATGATGGATTGTATTTGACTCTTCTTTGTATTTTTCGGAAGCTAAAGGCTGAAGGTGATTTGTACGCAGTTTCAGAGGTGGAAGACCCTCCCTATTTTGTGATTGCAGTTTCGGTGGTTCATCGCCACCCTAGTCTGTCGTTGGAAATGTCACTTCGATATTTCACTTGTGCGTCAAATCTGTTAATCGTCGTCATTCGACGACTAATCTATATTTTCTCAGATCTTGTCCGAAGCCTTTGTAATCTGAGTTTGTATTCTGAATCTGGATTTACTTCTGGCGTCGTCAGTAATTGACGACCATCTCTATCTGGCAAATCTATGGCACTATTATTGTTTGAATCAATAATTACTTTTAGCATCATTGGTCTCTGGCATTTAGCTTTGGTAATTGTTTATTTACTCGGCGCATGTGAAATCATTTATCTTGCTATCAAGCGAACATTATAATCAATCTGCCGCACATTAACAAGGCTTAGAACCATCCGAGGACTTCTTTTTCCCTATCGTACGACATCCACCTTCACCGTACGACCTCCATTAATCTACCGCACGATCCAGCTCATCCCCACCGTACGGGTTACCACACTTCTGTGCGGACAAGACCATTCCACTGTACGGCTGCCATTACATCGTATGGTCACAGTCAACGTACGACTACACCCCTACCTTACGACCATTGACAACGCTACTATGCGAGCTGTAGTTTTGGTTATAATTAATATTTATTAAAATAATAAACCATAAACTACATAATAGTTATTATTAATAAAATTATTAAATACTTTATAATTCAAATGGATTATAAATCATTTAATAACTAAAGTGCTGGAAAAAATATTAATTTTTTCCTTTAAAAAGGGTCAAAGTGAGATTTTTTAGAGTTATGGCTGAGTCTTTAAAGTCAAAAAATGCAGCTGTTAAAGTCTGCAGGCAGTTATTGCTTTCTAGAAGCTCCTTATGGGCTGTTTAGAGGATAGGACTGCATTTATGGATGGTATTTAGGATGGTCTTTATGAGGATTGACTTTGGGGACACCTATATACATTTTTAAAGTCTTTTGAGGGGCTCAAAAATGGCTTTTTTCCTTGCATCCGACCCAAAAGTTATTGCTTGCATTTATGATGCAGTTGGATGAAAAATGTATAAGTATAAGCTAAGGCTTCATTGTAAGGGAGTTCTCTTTCCTTTGACTTGATGTTTTGTAACTATTTCCAAGTTCTTAACAAAAGTAAAGGGTTTTTGTAACCCATTTTTCAGAGAGAATACAGTTTGTAACACCTTTATGACAGTAATAGATAGCTGGTACCTTCTCAATTTTTGTTTGTTCCTGCTATTATGTGTCCTTGTTGTCAATTCAAGTTCTTGTGATGTTCTTCGTCCTTGGAGTGGTATTGAATGTTGGTGCCTTTTTCCAGGAAGATACATAGTTCTTTACAGGTCCTTAGTTGTGTTGCTCATAAGAATCAGTCTTAATTTGTGAGATAGGGTCTTTCTCCTCTTAAAGGTTGAGCTTATTTAGCCTTCTTATGGATTGCTCATGCAAGGATTAGGTATCATTGAGTTGTGTAGAAAAGCTTTGTATTACTGGTTTTATGGTGTGTTATTTATCTGTGTAGATCTCAGATTTCATTTGGTGCATCACCTTTAGGAAGTAAGATTTCATTTTTATGTTTCCTTCTACCTCTTTCCTCCAGCAAAAGGTTTAGTTTTAGGTGGTTTCAGGTGAGTTATCAGATAGGAAGCCGACCTTCATCCGGAGATTCATTCCAGTTATAGGTTACCCACAACCTTGGTTTGTTTCCATGTTCCTCAAAATTGATCAAGTATTCATGGCAACTTGATTAGGGTGCATTTTTGAGTGATAACAAGTATCTGATCTATTGCCTTTTGAGTATCCTCTATGACTTCATATTTTCTACCCATAATTTTCACTAATCTTGCTTTAGTTCTCAACAAAGGTTTGAGTTCCTCAAGTATTCTCTCTCTCTCTCTCTCTCTCTCTCTCTCTCTCTCGTACAAAAACTACTGGCAACATATCCTCAATAGCTTGACTCCTAATTGCCTCATCTTCTCTATGTGCAAGTTGTTTTCTAATCTCCAGTTTACCATACAATTCCTCAGGTATATTGCCCTCTATCTCTAATAGGTTCTTCTTGAAAACAAGTAAATGATTAATCACTGTCTTCAATCACTAGTTTGTCAGATACCTCATACCTGTCATAGTATTTAGCCAATGAAACAAGCTTCCCTTGCTCAATAACTCTTTTCTCTATCATCTTCATATCCGACTTCCATAGTTGTCGTACATTGGTGGTCTCTTTTTCAACTTTCTTCTCTTCTTCTTCTGTCCTTTGTTTCTTAGGAGGTGAGTCTAGTTTAGTGGACCTTGTGTTTCTTCGAGGTACAAGCTTTGCTGTCTCTTCCTGCGATGTCTTCTGTGGTGGTGAGGGTGTAGTTACATCTATCACAGTAGAAAGTGGACTAACTACCTGCACAACTTCTGGAGGTGGAAGGGCTGCAGTAGCAGTGCTTGCCAACCCATAAGATCTTTCTGTTATCTTCTTCCTCACATATTTCATTTCCTCTTTAGTTATTCCGGCCTTAGCTGCCATTTCATCAACCATTTTCTCTATCTTTCTCTTCCTTATACCTCTACACTATTCTTCTCTAACTTTAGCTGATTTCTCTTCATATGTGCCCCATCTCTCCTCGGATGAATCAACTTCAGATGCCAAAACATGTTCTACTTGCATAACCAGAACTTCTGAACTGACTTCATAGCCCATAGGGTAACACCGTTTCTTCCTTGGTACAACTGCCTCAAAACATACACAATCAGTTTCAACCATGAAACAGATTGTATCCTTGTATCTCTCAACTAACTCTTCAAGAATTATTTCCCTTGCTTTCATTTCTCTCTGTAGGATTTTGATCATACCAAATAATTCTCCATCCACCCATGTGCTGTTTTGTCTTCTGTAACTCTGTGATATCTGAATACCAGTGGGTATGCTGTCTTTCCATGCTCTAGGGTGCATTCCAGGGAACTTATGCTCAATATGGATATACATGTGAACTAGAATTGAGCCAAATCTAAAAGCCTTAGATTTATCCTTCTTGGTTATCTTCACATTCTCTAAAAATTGCTGTGCCAGAACCTCGCATAGATTGAATGTTGTGTTTTCCTTTACCATCCTATAAGCCATCATAATAAAGCTTATAACCAAGTATCATTGCAACTAGTCTTACATCCTACAGGAAAATGTCATTCACTGTCATTGCTCGCCTGTCCCTTTTAGAATGTGTTAGGGTCTCAACTTGTTTCTTTGTATTCTTTTCTACTATAGGGATAGCTCCAGTGTTGTCTAGCCCAGTTATGTCATGAATCAACTGACTACAAATCTTTACAGGTTGCTCCCCTATCCAAATGAATTGTTCATGAACTCTGCTAAGTATTATTTTAAACCATTCTTCTTTGCTGAATTCATACATGTCTATCATTTTCATAATGCTCAGGTTATCTAGGTGTTTGAACTCATCCTTCATTTTACCATTTGGTCCAATCATGTCCTTCATTTCTTTGAAAATCTCCATGTCTCCCAATGTCTCATATTTGCAATGTATGTATGGCCTAATATCTTCTACGTGCAAGATGCCGCATGGTGTTTGGGAAAAGGCTCCTTCAGTGTCGTCCTCACAAGACTTAAAGGGATGTTTCTTGAATTTATATCTAGGTCTATCCATAACATCATAAATCAATGGTGCATCTATAACTTCTGCTTGAGTTGATAGTCTAAATACCTTAAACACTCTGAATTTCGAACTTCTGCTTCGATCAATCATGCAATGTGGTTGCTTGATAGTTTGATACTCTCTAAACTTTGCTCTCCTTGGTCGTTGCTCTTCAAATGGGTGAAGAAATAAGTAACTTAGATGTCTTTTATTCATCGCTAAGTGGGAAAATGCACTTTACTCAATAAACTCAACTTCGCACACTGTCCAGTCAATCACAAATCTCGCGATCACGAAATATGAATCTTCAGATGTTGCGATCGTAGATATAGGTTCCATAATGTCTGCATACACTATAACCAAGCTCGCATGAGCTTACTCTTCAGAATCAGGGGCTGGATATAATCTGGTGTCTTCATCCAATGCTCCCCCTAAGGCCATGTTCGGCCATTTAGGTCGATTCAACTTTGTTAGCATCAGGCGAAGATTCAGTAGCATCTACTGTCTCTCCTTGAACCAATACCTCATTAGACTCTTTGACTTTCCATACCTTACCACTGCTGTTATCTTATGTTTTCTTCAAACAACTGTCAGATTCACTTCTGTAATCTGCAAGACTCTTACCAATATCACTGTCATTCTTCTTAGTATCCATAGGAGGTGGTACTCTTCTGTTGTCTGCTCTATTGTACTCGCGAAACTTCCCTTTATGCCCTGGATTGTTACATTTGTAGCATATAGGAGGCGATCTGTTTCTGATTTACCTGCAACTTACAATACCTTGCGATGTGCCCAAGGTTATTACATTTGTAACATTCCTTGCGATGTGCCCAAGGTTATTACATTTGTAACATGTGGTTTTATCCGCTGATTCTTTCCTAACGTTATCTTGTCTGTATCTAGATTGATCGGGTTTCCTGCATTCTGCTTTCTTGTGCCCATATGCATGACAAGTAAAGCAATAATCGGAAAAAGATTTGAAAGGGGCTTTACTTCTGCAATCTCTCTTCATGTGTCCAACCTTGTTGCATCCATCTACCTCTAAAAGGTCTGATCTGTTCTTTAGGTTCTTCAAGAGTAGGTTTTTCTCCATCAATCTTCGCATCAGATTTTTCTTCTTGATTCTTAGAACATTTAGCTTCATTGAAGCCAACACCTGTCATGTCTCCTTTAGGTTTTTGTCTTTCCCTTTGTTCATCGATCAAGTCATTGCTCATATGAAGTCTCTCAATATGTTTCTTTGTCTCAACAAGTTCACCTTTTATGATCTGATTTTATTTCTCTAATTCCAGATACTTGTTCTTGTAGTGATCAAGTTTAGTCTTCATTTGTCCCATCAGAATATTAGCATCCTTCAAAGCTTCTTCAGTTTTGCTTTTAGCATCCTTTTCTTGTCGAATCTCTTTAGTCATCGTTTCCTGATTAAGTTTTAAAGTATCATTCTCTTGTTCAAGTTGTTTTAACTGATCTGAATTATCATTGTCTAAATCCTCTATCTGAACCATAAGATCCTGTCTCTGACTTCTGGAAAGTTCAAGCTAATCTTTTAGTTTCTTAATGAATCCCTCAGCTCTTCTCAATTTGAATCTCAAGTCACCATTCTCTGCTTTTGCTTTGTCAAGGTCTTCAAGCGCTGCTTCAAAGTTTTCTTCCAAGCTTTCAGAATCCATCTTGATCTCTCTTAAGTTGTCAAGATTTCTCTCCAAGGGCCAATAGCTCTGATACCAATTGTTAGGATTGAGTAATACTGAGAGGGGGGCTGAATCAGTATTACAACACTTTAAATTAAACTTAAACCAATTCCAAATAAACCATAAGATTGTTGAAATGAAAAGAACATAAGCAAATAACACAACTCATAACACCATTATTTGTTGTTGAGGAAACCTTGGCCAAGGGAAAACCCCGGTGGAGATGGTACCCACAAGCATGCACTAAAGTATAATGTCCCTGTTAGGAGCTGAGTATTACCTAGTACATTTCCTTGTTAAAGGAATATCAACCCTAATAAAGGTATACAAAACTCTGTTAGGGGTGTACTGAGCTTACAACTCTTACAACCAATACTTCTGCTACAAAGTGTTCTCAGTAATGAACAAAACAAGCATCTACAATGTTTAGATAGTTCCAGTTGTAGCTCTCAACAATATCTGTCAACCTCAGATCTCGCATCTGCCATCAATCATCTCTAACATCACTTTCACACGTTTGTCCCTTCTTCGCTTTACAAAATGTTCTTCATATATATATATGTGTTACATCATTTAGTCAGCTCTCAAATACAATACAAAACAAAATAAATACTTGTACAAAAAGTAAATACAATGTCGACGATCTTGTACTACCAAAGTATAGGTAATTCACAATAACAATCCAACTTAGCACGTTTGGATTCTATCTTATATTCCCTCAATCATCGCGACTGTTCAACTGCTCTGTTTCACTGTTCCACTATCTTCGCATGTCTTCAAAACACTAACTCTCTGCGATCAACACCAAAACACAAGCGACCTTAACTGAAGGTCATACATATCCCAAAGTGTCTTCCTCTAAGCTCGCAAGTCATCAACTATCATATACGATCTTCGCTGTCCAAAACAATATTGTTATACTTTGTACTTCTGTTTCTATACTTAGTCAATTTCAAGACTGTATCTCCAAAACTATACTTAACTCCAAGCGATCATTATATCAGATGTGTTGCCATAAATGACAACCCTCAAGTGTCTCATAACACTCCAAAAACATCACTTGCCAACAAGATAAAAAAAACAAAAAAAAAATGCGTCTAAAGATGGCCCTCATCAATAGCTATCCATTCCCGTTTAGGACAAAATGAAATGAAAAGGCCAAAGAAGGCCTTTAAATACAAAATGAAATACATTCCATAGTTCTAAAATATTAATAGCCGCAAACCGGGTTGTTAAAATTTAGAAGGCTATCCATTCCTGATTATGTTGACTTTTTTTATGACTCGGTTTTTATGCAGAGATCTCGCAATTTTTGGCGAGTTTTATAAATTTTAATCGCCGCGCGACATTCATTATACCGGTGCTGAGTTTAACGGCGATTAAATCGACGAGCAAATTTTTGGGTGATAGATCGCGCTATTAGTAATATATAGTAGAGTTTTTCAACCATGCTCACAACTATTGATTTACTGAAGATCACTGATCAATGAAGCAAATTAGTGATATCGCCAAACAAGGATGTATCACCAATGCATAAATAGATGTTGACCTTAGAAGAATGAAAGATGTATGCCCAGATCTGACCTTATGTTGCTGCCCTAGATCTTGAATTCTCTGTCATAGTCAAGAGACGTGAATTCACTGCAATGAATAGTTTGTAACTGCTGTCTAATAAGTATGAATCCAGATTGGTTTATATGTATCAGATCTCTGACTTTAGATCACAGTCTTGGATCTAAGTCGCTTACAAGGAGTATAATTTGCAGCCTTGGATCTGAGTATAACTCGCTGTCAAAGTGTATATTCACTCCCTTGGATCTGTGTATAACTTGCAGGTATATTACATTCGCTGCTACCTTTGAGGAAATATATAAATTGCATCTGTTGGCTGGTGTATATTAGACCAGATCACTGCTTTATAGAATATTCGCTGCCTTGAATATAGATCGCAGGTATTTTCACATATATCTCATTTACAATACAATGCCTCATATATATATATATGAGAGCTTTACAAATCCAATTTACCAAGTCGGCCCTTTTTGGCACCAATAGATTTTACAATTTAATTTTAACTTTGGGCCCAGCCCAGACTATTTCATACATGGCGATATAAACATGTATTTATTTATTATTTCAATGCAATTTAATTGATTGATAAAAGGGCCCGATGATCTAATTAATGATTTCAATCTTTGATTAAAATCAAATGCATAGCTAGAATCCGAACTAGCTATTAATCAACACTTCCTTGGATACACTTGTTGAGGCCTCCCAGTTGTAATCATGTTCAAGTTGATTCTTGGATTTCCAAAGGATTTTGTAGCATTTTTCACTTGTGAAGTGATTTGGTTCCTTAAACTACCTGATCTTGAATTTTGTCATCTTCATCTTGAATGTCATCCATCTTCGAACTTGACCCTTGAGCTAATCCTCTTTGTCCTTCATGATCATCTCCCTCTATCATTTCCTCATGCATCAATCCTTGCATTAAACCTGAAAAGAAAGAAATTTTTTTGGATCAACGTTATGAATAAAAACGAAATACATGTTGATTCTATTGACGAACTTATAATTTTGATGACAATTAATCCTTCAAAGGAATTGTGATTTTTGGATTCTGATTTTATTCTTTACAACTTTTAAACTTGACTCGAAATTCCTTTTGCAAAGCTCAATGTAAATCCTGAAACGCATGTTGATGAATGATTTGTTCAAATTCTAATCTTAATTCCTCATCTGATCTGCCTTCTGCTCTGAGTTTTACTTGGAGTCTGATTGCATTTAGCCTTTAATTTTTTTTAATTCGCCCTCAACTTGCCTTAATTCACACTTCTCATCATGAAATTCTGATTTACTTGTAAAAGTTTTATTTGTTTTGGAATTGCAAAATGATATGAATTTTTAACATAGTTTGCTAGGTAAAACAATGATTCCACCAATATTCTTCAACACATCAATTACATTGAAATAGAAATAACCATGCATTCTATTTGATTTAAACTCAAAACCCCAATTGCCGATAACAAATTATACATAACCAAAACTAGCAAATAAATTACAAGAGTAACCTGAAATTACTTCCAATGGCTACCATACTGGCTGCAAGTGATGAAAGAAGGCGACTACCATTTGTTTCTAGTGGTTTCAATGCTGTCCGCAACTGTTAGAAGGTAAACGGCTGCTATAAAAGACCCCCACACTGAAATGAGTACAAGCCGCAGCTAGAAAGACAAAGGGATTTGCAAACGAACCCCAAATCGTTCCAACAATAGCACCCAAAGATACATTCAGAATTACCAAAGCTGGCCGCAACTTCTGCACAATTTGTTGGCAATAAAATCCAATTCAAAGTGAATGACACATGAAGAATTTACAATTCTTCCTACTGAAAATTCGAAACCCCAACTCTAGAACTTAGAGCAATTAAAACCCAATTTCAAAATGAATGAGAAGCATAATCCATAATCGAATTCTTCCAAGAGCCTTTATAAAGTCTTCCTCGCAAATCCATCCCTAACTTCATCTTCACACTTTTCACTTACATAAAGACTATGCTTTATGTGCACATTTGAAATATAATAAACTATTATATTTCTTTCCACTTTAATGAGGAAAAACAACCCTTTCATTACAATAACAATATTCTGACACATAGGGTCCCTGTTTTATGAGCTCATAATTTAAAACTTTTCAACCTGGTTCCGACGAGCTATAACACTAAGATGCCCGAAATACAATCCCAATAAAAATAGCAACCTTAGCCGATTTAATTAAATAATAATAATAATAATTCACCGGTCTTGCAAAAACAACTGAGGAAGTATCAGAATCAAAATCTAACAGCATAGGAGTGATCCTGATGATGAAATATGATGAATGAACTTGACGGGGTGACTTACTAAAAATAGACGCTCCCTCCAAGAATCTTGGAGCCCAAATTGGAAGTCAGAAATAAAATCTGAGAGCATCATATAACTCCTCTAAATCATCTGAGCTCTGTGGAACCAACTGTTGACTTACTATAAATAGTAAGTCCCTCAAAACGGGGCCACAACCCACAACAAGGTCCTCTAATCACCAGTATTAGCCTATAAGGACCCGATGATAGGCTAAATCCACTTATCTCCAATGCTCGCTCAAAACGGGGACATTACAATTTAGCCTTTAATTTTATTTAATTCGCCCTCAGCTTGCCTTAATTCACACTTCTCATCATGAAATTCTGATTTAATCTGTTAAATGCGATTTGAATACATTCATGTACTAGAAATTTCGTCCTTATATCTGATCAATTTGGCTCTTATTGGGTATGATATTGCCTTGTTTCCCTTTTGATCTACACTTATAAGCTCTGTCTAAGAATTTGCCCTTGGACTCTTGAATGAATTCTCTATATTTGAGCAGGAATCACCCTAAATTCTGATCATAATTCGCCTTTGTTGCCTAAAATTCGTCTTAAATTCTGGTTAAAAATCACCTTATCTCTGCTAAAAGTTGCATTTGTTTGCTCCCAAATCGCACTTGCATTGGATTGAATGATGTTTTGAATTGAAGTCTTTGATCCTCATAAATATGGCGATCATCATGAAGGGTTGCGACCTAATGACTTCAAGGAGGGCCGACCCTATTAATGCTTATTTTTCTTTTGATTTTCGTCTTCTATGGGCGCTAAAATTGATAGGGCCAACTCTAGGAAGATGCGATTTGTGTTTGTTAATAATTTCCTTAGGAATGAATTGACTTTCAATTTTATTCTTAAGCATTGATCGATTTTTTAATTTGTCCCCAGGAATTGATTGATCTTTGATTTTGTCCTTAGGAAGAGATCGATTTTTAATTTTGTCCATAGGGAGAGGTTGATTATCTATAAGAATTGATTGATTTCATTTTTTATCCTTATGAGAGGAATGATTTTAAGATTTGTCCTTATGAAGAGGATGATTTCCATTTTCATCCCTATGAAGGAATGATTTTGAATTTATCACTATGAGGAGCGATTTCAATTTTTGTCCTTAAGAAAGACATTTAGTTTGAATTTTATCCTTAAGAGGAGATTGATTTTGAATTTTATCCATAAGAAGGGATTGACTTCGAATTTTTTTCCTTTAGGAGACCCCAATCTTGCAATTTATCCCTAAGAAAGGAACGATTCTCAAATTTATCCTTATGAATTAAATAATTTCATTTTTATCCATTTGGAGGATGATTTTCGATTTAAGAAGAGGACAATTTCCTAAGGATTTTTCCACAAGATGTTTCTTTTGTAAGGATTTTTTTCAAGGAATGTTGCATTTTGTAATGATTTTGAAGTGCAATATTGACCTTGACAAGGAAAGTTTTTGAATTTCTTCTCATTGCAGGATTTTTCTTGCAAAAATATGAGGTTTCATTTTGTCCAAGTATTTTCAGCATCTTCTTACTTTTTCCTTATTTTCCCTTTGAAGCTTGGAATTTACCTTTCACTTCTTTCTTTTTCCAAGGAATGAATTTTCATTTTTACACCTTGCCTCGATAACATTTTGACAACATTTTGCAACTTTTTGTGATGTCCCCGTTTTTGTCAGCATCTAAGTTTAAGAGATTAGCCTATTATTGTGATCCTCGTAGGCTAATTATTGCGTATAGAGGATCTTCTGAGGCACAAACTTGGCTTGGGAGGGTCTTGTCTTCCCCACAATTCAGTAAGTTACAGGTTGGTCTTCATTTGGCTCAAATTGGACTTCGTTTGAGCTTAGTTTTGGTGTGCTTACTATTTGTGGTAAGTCGGGTGTTGACTGAGATGGACCCTTTCTATTTTTGGAAAGTGCATTTGGCCACATGGAGAAATAATAGGTGTGACTCCTATTTCAGACGACATATTAAAATGATGAGTATTTTAGGAGTTACTAAATTTTAGTGGCCAAATTATTATTAAATCATTAAATGGCTTATTATAAAGTTATAAATTAACTTTATAATTTCACTTAAGTTGAGGGTTGA
>MU224968.1:4527904-4550234 GCA_018584345.1 Thuja plicata
ATACTTTATTATAATAATGTTTTTAAAGGAAGTTGCTAAAAAAGAGTTGTGTTGAGTGGAATTCATTTGGGAAACTTTTGTTAATGGAGGATTATAAATATGAGCCCATTTGATAAGAAAAGGCATTTGATTATTGATTAAACTTTTGACTTTGTGGCTCTGTGCCGAGATTTCTGAATTGTGCCCTTGCTGAAGTATAAGGGTTTCAAATCTACAGCTGAAGTATTGTAGATTCCATTCTGAAGGTTTGCTTGCAAATACTGTTGAAGTATAGTATTGTGCACTACGTTTCTCTACTATTGAATCTGTGGCTAGGAGAGGGAATTTATACTGAGTTTCATTCATTGCTATTGGAGTTTGCTGAGAAGTCGATTACACACTGAAGGTGTAATTATTGCTGTTGAATCACCTTGTGTTGGTGAATCGCACTGTTCTGTTGACATTGAAAGGGGCCTGAATGTGCGTGCTAAAGGTGACTGCATAGCTGTGTGCCTATGTTGTAAATACACGTGGAGTTACAACCAGTTGTGAGCAACAAACAGGGATCCCGAATTTTGGTGTAATTAATACAACACTTGGCGTGGGAGAACTTACAGGGCATGATCCTGAATGCAGGCTATTTCCTTTGGCATTGCGTGGGGATATTTATTTGTGGCGTCAACCTGCTGGCTGCCGCTTGCATGCAAGGACTTCCGCAATATAATAAAGACCATCATCACCTTGGATTGGTACGGTAGATGCATGGTATTTCTGCAATTTTGTTTAAAGTATTGTTTCTTTCCAAAACGTCTGGTATTTGCTGTCTACATTGAGACGTGAGAGAATTATCCTGAATGTTATGTGTTATTTGATACTTGGAAAATTACAAAAGTCAGAACTATTTGCTAAAAGCTTTACAGGAGTTGTTTTAATATTCAAAAATGAGAAAGTGTTACTTATTTGGGAAAAGTTGAAAAGATAGTCAATCTGAAATTTGTGTTTGAATGAATTCGTTAAATTTCCAAATTGCACCAAATAAGCATTTGAAATAATTGTGTATGGCTGGTTGAGGAATGTCAAATAGGATTTAAAAATTTAAATCAAGGAGTTCTTGCTAGAAAGTGTTATATTTGTGCAAAAATAAATTGAATTATTAGCAGAGCCAGGTCGGGCTCATTACACTTTTGACCACACTTTGCAACATTTTAATCTTGTTTTTCAAACATGGACTCTTAAGATACTCATCATCTCAACCTATGCATGAATGAAGGAGAAACTTGACCTAGAGGTGGTCCTCAAACCTGGAGTTTACAATTGAGACTTAATCTTCATTTTACATCTCAACCTAGGAATTTTTGACTTGACTCATCCATTCCCTAAAAGCTAGGAGACTACGAAACCCAAAAATGTTGCCAAGCTAAGGACAACTAAGCAAAACATTAAGCTAAAAAGTATAAAAAGGGGGGGCCCATTTGCAATGGGGCATATGTTTACAACACAACAGGTTGTTCACCACATTGAAGGGTAAATTTTCACAGTACCAAAAATTTGCCCCTGGAACATTGCATGGAACAAAGAAATTTGGTGATGATGAAGGAATCTAGCTAGAAGCATAAAAAGAACCCTCAGGACTCACCAATAGATGAATGTGAATGACGAAAGCTTGGACTTGAGCCACCAAAGGATTCCATAGGTGTAGAACTAGATGCACTATGACTCATCACTGCTGCTAGTGCTTCCTTTGCCTTTTGATTTTCTTTCAATTCATACTTAGCAAAAAGGGCATTCATCTCTCTAACAATCTCCAGGGTCGATGTAGGGCATATCTTTACATTTTGTCTTGGTATTTTAAAGGTTGTATTTTAATCTAATAATTCCACCTGTTATCCATTGCTTGCATTCATTACAAGTGATGTGACCCTTTTCATCTCTTGGTGTCCCATACTTCCATGCAGGGCCTTTTCTACCAAGCTATTGCTGTTTTAACATGAAAAAATGTAAAAATCAGTAGGGTTTTGAAAAAAACCAGCAAGAAAAATGATAAGCATTCATTTGAGAAAAATAGAATTGAAAAATAAGCTAAAAATGTTAGAAAATAAGTTATGAAGGGGGATGGAAAAAAAATTGACAGCTTTTTCCCTAGTTTTTCAAGTTTTTTTTTGATTTTCAAATCCAAAAAAGAAAAAAGAAAATAAAAATTACCCTATTCTCTACTCCTTCCCTAACTATTTCAATGTTCAGACCTGTGAGTTTAACCCTGCTTTTTTTGGTGTTTTAACCCTGCTAGATGTGCCTAGGCAGACCTGTGAGTTTAAGTCCAGGATTCGCAAGTCTGAGCCTGGGACGCTACGAGTCCTTGGATGGGACTCAACCGAGTACTCGTTAGGACTCGACTCATGAGTCCTTGGTGACTTGACTCAGCAAGCTTCCGGACTCGCGAGTCCTGCCAACTCTGCTGAGTACTCGCGAGTTATCAAACCATGGTTCTATCCTAGATGCTGTCCTGTGTCTTAAGTTTAATCCTATTTTTCAAGTCCAATTATTCACAGGACTTCTAATTGTTGCACTCCACATGTGGGATGGCTATGGAGTGCACCTAGCCTATTCTTCAAGTGGCTACAATTCTAGAGCAACGACAAAATGTTTTTTGGATCTATGATTTCTACGACAATGGAGTCAAAGAGTTGAGCTCTTTGTACGCTGTCTACCAAACAAAGTGTTGTCTGAACTCCACAATCTCTGATTGGTGTGTTAGGAATGACAACTAGTTTAGTAGGGGGGGGGGGAGAGTTGGCTGGGGGGTTGGTGTTGGTGATAGATATGTCAGTTCGAATGCATTACCTAAAAATATAAGCACATGAATTAATAAAGGTAATCATTGAGTATCATTTAAGGTGCATATGCTTATTTAAGTTTTTTGTTTATGGTAAGTCATGTATTCTTATGCACAGGCGATTCTGCCAATCTTACATGGTCATGTATTGTTATTCACAAGTGATTCTGCCAATCTCATATGCTTCTTGTATGATTCCATGTTCTTCATTAAGTAATATTTAGAGGGCATTCGATTGATTGAAAGGGCCAATGTTGTACAGAGGCACTACACTTTAAATGAGACTAATGAAAATATTCCAATTTCCTATATTTGAAATTTTGAGCATTGCCTTTAGATAAGTTTTCTATTCAACATGAGCACTTTTATACGATATATAATGCTGCAATGGAATGTGATTTTATTTGTTTCATGTAATGTTCCTTGCTAATATGCTCGAGTTTTTCCAACTTTTTTTTTTGCAATGAAATAAGTTTTGGAGAGCTCGTTTGTATGTTTTCAGATTGATTTGAATTTTGATACAATTGTTATTGCAGGATTTCAGCATTCAGAAATGAAAATACTTGCATTGACTGAAAACAATGGATTTCTTGCATAAACTGAAACAACAACAATATCCCTATTATATTTTGAGAGATTCTAATACAAAATTTATGGACAGTTTTAGTTCTGACCTTAGTAGAGTCTGAAAATAAGTTGCAGCTCTCAGAAAGCAATCCACCCAGTTTAGATTTTAGTATAAGATGTCATCTAAACATTTGCAGCTAAGTCGCCCAAGTTCTGAAAATGCCATGACAACACTTGGAAATATATAACAGTAGCAGAAATATACATTTTTCTCAGTATTTATCCCCACGTCCAGGTAGGGAGCACAAGTAGCCTCACGTCCTCTGTGCAAGCTTCACACCCTTGGGAATATGGCCATAACCAGCCTACAGAAGTATTCAATCTGATGCAGAGAGGTAGACGGCAAGAATGAAACCTCCCCATCTTTGACCCCTCACACTAAGCCCACAACCAGCAGTTGCAAGGAGTTATGAGGCCAGTAAAGAAATAATCTCCTTCTTCACACCTTCAGCAACTTCTCCTCAAATTGCCCAAACCAACCTCTCACTACCATGGAATCCAATACAAAGATATCCATCAGATATATTCTTCTCTAATGCAAGCATGTCCTTATCAAGAATATTCTGCTTCAATCTTCAGCGCCCAACAATGTCTGGAAAATGGCATCCACATGTGCCAAAGATATGATCTGCAAGTATGGGCAAAAAGATTCAATAAGATTTTAAAATTTGTCTAAGAGACTGCACAAATTTTATAATCTCTACCCCTTAAATCCACTGAGAAATTTAGTAATCTCTCTGAAAAACTGGCTATGGTAGATTAGTTGCAGTGTGCACTACTGAATCTAGTTACCCTTAGGGTCTCTGTCCTAGAGTTTGTAGCTCCAAAGAAGCTCTCCAAAATCCAAAAGGAAGAAAATAATCCAAGCAATTGAAATGAGCTCTCAAAATGTACTTTTATATTGACCCTTCGAAGCCTCTTGAAGAACTTTTCAAATCCCACTCTTTTGATATTCCATTTGAATCTGGGAAATAAAGTGACTTTATTAATCTCCCTCAAATATTTCACTTAAGTCACTTTATAAAATTTTATTAAATTAAATAAATAATATTACCCATAAAATGTGCTTTGTCAGATAATATTAAAAAATTAAATTAAATTATTCCCTTTTACAACTTTAGCCTATGGGAATAAAATAGGTTATGTCACTCTAGATTACTCTTTGGAAAGGGACATGACATTTCAATATAAATCTATTTGTGTTTTGCATGGTGTAGAGATAGACCTGAACTGCATGTTGTTATATTTTCTTTCCTGCTGGAGTTTGAACGTATAGACTTGCTGTGGAATTGTCCTAAGACAGATTGCCTGGACACGTGTATAGGAACCTACCAAATTATACTTTATAAAGAATGAAATCCTTACATTTTATGTGTCTTTTCTTGACAAGGTTCATATTCCTTTATTATGTAGAATAATTGGCTCCGAGTCTATGACAGAGAGACAAGGTTTTGCATTTCTTGTGTGTTGACTAAACAAGGTTTAGGGCAATTATTTGCAAATTCTCTATTTCGAAGCTTGATTCTGAAGAAAGATAAAATAGTGGTGACATCCATTTTGGCTTAAGACTCTTTTGATGACAGATACTCCTATTCAATATTGCTTATTTGGTCATGCATGTTTGCTTTGCTGTTTTGATTTTTATTTAGTTGCTATCACAAATACAATAATTTTTTATTTACAAAATTATGCCAAAAGTGCTTCTGACATTTTGTTGCCCCTTGATTAAATTTTGGAGGGGTGAAAATTTATTCAATTCACGCTTTTGACTGGAGCTATGAACCGGGTACAATAACAGCGGGCAGGGGGGAGACTGGACCTCGTGACCAGCAGAGCTGCAACGGAATTACTTAGCCAACCGATCCAGGCTCCCAGACCCATTTTGTTGCCCCTTGATATATAAAACCTTATGCTTTATAATAATGGCTGGTTAATGAATTCTAAACAGTTTTTGTTGTTTTTGAATATCTGGGTTGTTCAAATAAGTTTTGATATTATGGTTACCTTTTTCTGCCTTAAACAATTTTGAAATGACATTATACAAAATGAATGTGGAACATACAAGTGGAGATTACATTGTAGTTATTTGTCCTAATCTCTGTTAATTAGGTTCTTTTGAATTTTTGTTTGTTAAAAAAGCTAAAATTTCCAGTGATTCACTCTCTGGTATAAATATTGGAGAGTAATTGGCATGTCATTTTGTCTGCAGATTTGGGAAAATGTTCTTGGGTTTGAGGGTGCTGAATTTTATATAAAAAGATGGCCAGAGCTGGATGGCATGCAATTTGAAGATGTTCTTATTTCCTTCCCTGATGCAATTCCTTGTGGAGTTAAAGTTGCCAAGGGTGGTGGAAATATATTATTGAATCCTGATGATGATTATGTACTGAGGGAGGGCGACGAGATTTTAGTTATTGCAGAAGACGATAACTCTTATGCTCCAGGACCTCTGCCGGAGGTAAAAAACATTTCTTATTTTTTGTTTTTCAGTTTTCTACACAAGATAAAGATTGATGATAATTCAGTTTGATACCCTTTTGTACCACAGTTTGGTGGATTGGTTGTAAATGATCAAATTGGAATCCTGAAATGTCATGGAACTTCAATTTCCTTTGTATTGATTAGATTTTTGCTTGTTCATAACAAGCAGAGACATTATTTTTTACATTATACTAGTTTGTTGTGAATGAGCACCGTTTTATGTTTTTTCTCAATACTGGAGGTTAGTTTACTATATTTGTGTGACAAACTATCCTAACTGGTTGAAATGTTTGAAAGTTTTAGTTGAACTCTGTTAATTTTCAAAAAAACTCTGACAAAGGGAAAATGCCAGGAAATCCACATTAGAGCAGGAATCTAGTATTCTACCATGAGCCAATAGGGATACCAAAACCTTAATAAATTTTAATCAAACAAAAGTCATCTTTGTAAGCTGTGATCCATAATACCTTAATGACAAATGGTAGGATCAAAAAAATAGTGATTTCCATGTTTAGAATAACAATTTGAATAGCTAGAATCTTTTAGGCTGCTGATGGTTTGCTGATTGTGGGGCTGCTGTTTGGTTATGCTCTATCTGTTGCAGCTGTTCGGTTGTGGGTTCTAGATCCCCCCAAAATCTGTATGTAAAGGGTTTCGGGGCCCCTTCAAAACTTGTTTGACCCTTAATAAAAAACAATTTGAATAGCTAGCTCACAACCATAAAATTTCAATGACAAATTCCTTAAATTTATTACTCACCCTAGATGAGTTACTTGAGAATTGTTGATTGTATTTGTAAAATATATTGTGGAAAAATCACTTTAAATGTCTGAAAGCTAATGTGTGTTGAAGCATTGAATTTGAACTCACAATGAACGTAGTTGTAACCCTAAACAAATTAATGGAGACATATGTCATGTAATTTTCTCAGTTGACTTCTTTCTTATCAATGTTCTCGAGATGAAAAATGAGAGATGGGAAGACATGGTCAGCTCGACATGACTAGCATATGTGGAGGAATTATCAGACATAATGTATGTAGAATATTGTCTCAAACTTCTCACCAGACTCGCCGGTTTCGGGCAAGTGCTGATGGAGAGACTTGACTGACAACAACATATGTGAAAGTAAAAAAACAGTAAAAGGGCACTTGAAACTTTGTTTTGTTCACTTATATTTCTTCTACAACCCTAAAAGTCATTTCATCTCAACTTGTTGGAAAAATAGGAAGAGAAAAGAGAGCTGTGAGGATAAATAAGAGTGCATTGTAGGGCAACCAACAAGAAGAGAAAGTGAAAAGCCATCATCAAATCATATTTGTGTAGCTGCATTCTCACATTTGGGGCATTAAGAGGTGTCAAAGTTCGATTGAAAGGAGTTTGCATTTGATTTCAAGTTTGATTGAAGAGGTAAATTTGATTGCATTGTTGTTTTACATTTCAATTCTTGTCCATATTTTATTTTACTACATGAAAGAAAAAAGAAACCCTACATTTTCTTTGAAACAAAGTTACAAACCATATTTTTTTTTGGAACAAACCATACAATTTGTTTTGTTACAAACCCTACTTTTGTTTAATAATTATAAATGACAATTCACAAATGGTAGTTATTTTGTAATTATGTGTTATTGTAACACCCTTGAGTAGTTCAAATCATTTTTTTCACAATGTCTACATCTAGAACCCTAGTTAGAAAAAACCCTACTTGGAAACATGTTATATTGAGCTTGGGGGAAAAAGAGGAGAGACAAAAATGTCATTATTGTAAAACAACTTTTTATGGAGGCATTAATAAAATAGTTGAAGTCCCATCCACGATGCTGTGATATGTGATCTCACACTTGCTGAGGTTATTCGTGAGATGCAGGTGCAATCAGAAGCTTTTGAGATGCAAGAAATGAAAATGAGGCAATGGGAGGAGTTGATGTCTATTGGTGCTTTTGGAGAGGCTTCTTCTATGCCTCCATTTCGTCCTAGTGCTAGTGCTAGTTGTACTGTCGGTGTTCTTGGTGTTCTTGGTGTTCTTGGTGGTGGTGGTGGTGGTGGTGGTGTTAGTGCTAGTGGGAGTGGGACTGTTAGCATTGGTTTTAGAATTTGCAAATCTGGGATGGATTCATATTTTTTGCCACACACTACTCGTGGTGTTTGTTTTGTTGGAAAACACACACGACCCAATTACTATTGCTGCTAGCTAGGTTTGGTTTAGTTTTCGTAGGTTTGGCAATGATTTTGTAGTCTCCGGCCTTAGGATGAGAAGGATTTTGTTTTGTCAAGTTTAGGAGTGAGTTAAGGTATGAAATGAAAAAGAAAAATCTTGTGTAAAAATATGAGTCAAGGATGAAATTTATGAAATGCAAAGTGAGAAAATTAAAGACCAAGACAAGAAAATTCCTTGTCAAGGTTGGATTTTCCAACCTTGACAGTAGAGAAAAATAAGGATTTTTTTTGTAAAAAATCCTTGGACAAGGGTGCAATTTTCAAGTGAAATCCTTGTTTGAGATATGGAATCCAAAATAAAATGTGAAAATCCATAGTTGAGATAAGGAATTTGTAATGTCCCTTCCTTAGTTCAGACTACAATAGAGGTTGGCCTATATTCAAGGGTTCTCGTAGGTCACCAGACTGGTTAGGGGACCCAACCAGGGGTTGTGGAGCTTAGCAGAGAGCTTTATAAGCTATTTTGGATAGTTTGAGACAATATCCTACTTTTTAGGAGGGATTCCTAATTTTTAGGGATTGACTAGGGGTTGACCGAAACACATCAAGAGACCTCAGGGATCATTCTGGAGGCTTTGGTTGCAGTTCCTATTTTTTGAGGGATCCCTAATTTTTAGGAGTGGACTATCAGTTTGCCAGCTATATTTAGAAATCACTTGGATGACACGTGCATCATCAGTTTTCAGTTTGGGATGGCCAGGTGATGGGGTTTGTATAAAAATTAAGTAATTAAGTATTGACTTTAATATTTAATAAAATAAAATAAAGTGATTAATAATGTCTCTTTATAATAAATTATTAAAGTAATAAAAGGACCCCATGTCCTAGTGAGATAATGTTTTAAAAAGGGAGCCATTTAGGGGAAACACATGAATAAAAAATGAAATATTAAATGCATTATGAGCCCAATTTCCAACGACCATCTTGAATAGACATTATTTTATTAAAATTTGGGTAAATAAAAAGGTGGAGAAACCCTAATTAGGGCACGGGGCTTGGAGGAGGCATAAATTAACTTTTGGAGGCATCAATTTATTATTCAAACATTCATATTGTACAACAGAAAATTGAATTGGAGCTTTGAGGAAGGGTTTCATCTGCAGATCAGCCTTCTAGGAACGAAAACTCCCATGGAGAATTGTGAATTGGACAAAAACCTAGTTCACCATTGAGGGAAATCTATTCAGGGTTTCCATTTGGGCATCATTGGATCACTTTGCAGGCAGATTTCTACAAGGCTTATGCTGGATATGGCGCTAGGGTTTATGTTGAAGAGCAGATCAAAATTTCAGTGTTGCAGGTCCAATTTGAGTAGTTTCTTGGCATTGTTGGGAGTGATCAAACATTCTTTACATTCAGATCTGTATCTTGAGGATTGGCGTCACTTTCATTTGTATTTGCTTTTGATTTCATCAATAAAAACTCCAATAAGTTGAGTGTTGGATTTCTGGGTATGCATTTTTTATTATGCGGTGTTTCCAAGACTTAGATTGATTTTGTTTGATGGCTGCTCTAAATAAATCAAAACTCAGATTTTTATATCAGTCCATATTCTTTTCATTTGGGTTCAAAGGTATTATTTCCTTGCATTTTCAGTTGTTCTTTGTCCGTACTTCATTCCATATTGCAACTATAAAGAAAACCAAAAATATAAGAACCCCCCCCCCCCAAAAAAAANAAAACCCCCCCCCCCCCAAAAAAAAAAAAAAATACAAAAAATCAGAATTTGTAGTCACCAAATTAGAGGGGAACTTTCAGTGGTATCAAGCTTGGATTTTGCTAGCCTGTTAGGTATATTTAAGTTGTGTATACTTCAATGGATTGGTTTCCAGTTTGGACAGCAAGATAGTCATCATGGCACGGTTGTTTAGCAATAAACAAGCAGGGAAAGTTTTGAACAAACACAAGTCAAGATCATTCGCAAATTGTAGCATGTTGACGATTCCCTTTCAAGGAAAATTAGGCACAATAATGGCTCATCTCCATCTACAAGAACAACTAAGAGTCTTCATGCCTTGCTAACAAATAAAGCAATCATGGCCAGCTATGATAAGTATCGCTCACTTCCTTAGAAGATACAAGACATGCTTTCATTCAGACAATTTTTTGGGTATACCGGATGAGGATGAAGATAAATTGATGTTTACAAGTTCAAATCAGCAGCAAAAAAGAAAGAAATATGCAAAGATAGTAAAGAAAGCATTTTGAAATGTGAAGAATCAAATGTGCAAGAACAAGGAAAGGAACATCGATCACTTGTTTGTAAATTGCAGACTACAAGTGATCAAAATCAATGTAGAAATCAGTCATCATGTGGGAGTCCTAAGGAAGTAGAAACTTTGGATCAAGAGGAGACACATAGTACACCATTGAGTCTTCATGTTGATCACGAAGTTGGAGAGATTACAATCATGGATCGGCCCATTAGAGATGTTGAAAACAGGACACCAAGGTATGATATCTATTGTGATTTTTGCAACAGTAGTTCTGATCATGAGGTAGCATCCATTTCACATGAAGGTAATAATGTTGTTGAGTCTTCCTATGTTGGTACTCAAGTTGAGAGTGTACACATGAGACATATATGGTGGATTCAAGCCACAAAGGTCCCAATTTTTTTCAACATACTATGGAAGGTGTTAAAATGTCACGAGCCGCAATTGATGTATATACAAGACAAATATATTTCTTAAATGCGTGTATAATCGTTCAAATATACAATGCTTCGATTATGAATACATAGTAATTACATCAATCAATAATTAAATCATTATTTAATTATGTTATTAACTAAGATACTAACCAATGACATAAGCCAATATAATATTGGTTAATCAATAATACTAATAATTAATTAATAATAATAATTTTTATTAAAAAGATGGCTCGCATTGCGAAAGTTTCTGCTTTGCACAAAAATACCACGAAAAAGCAAGTTGCCTTCTTTAATAAAACAAAATATGCATACAGAAAGGCGTTAGTGCTTTTAATTCATTTGAAGCCCTAAATGACATCAAAGAGTCTTCAAAGAATATTTCTTCAAAGGGACAAAAATGCGATCCTATGCCACAGATCTCAAAGCCCTCCTTACGCCAGAAGAAGCCCAATCTGAGCTATTATACTTGTAAAGAATTCCACGAGAATCCTTTGCGACCTAATTAGGAAGCTAGTTTTCTTAGGGTTTCGAAGCATGAAACTGATAAAGAATGGAAGATGGTGCGTAACCACAAAAGGCAAGGATTTTCAAAGAAGGCATCCGTCCACACAATACCAAAGGAAGATAATGAATTACGGGCCATCTGTAAAGTTCCTCTTTGTGCTTCTGGTGCAAATAAAATTGCAATGGGGAAACTAGGCTCTGGTATTGGAAATCCTCTTGAGAAGGCACCTGGTCAACTAGGTTGACGCACTGTTAACCCTAACCCTAGGAAGGAAATCTTAAAAGAATTACCAAGACATGTTTCCAACAACTTTGGGTCAAGGAAGGATTTAGGGCATTTGGATAATGCCAAAGAAAGTGATTCCTACAACTCCAGTGCTGTGATAATTAGCAACATCTACTCCAAAGGTCTTTGAGAGCATTGCAAAAAATACAGAGTTTATGCAAAATGGGAAGGCTATGGAATCTCTGGGTTTTGCAATTTCGAATGGCTGAAGACTTCCTTCCATAACCAGGTAAGTAATTCTTTTCTCGATAATGGTTTCTTTTTCATTGACTGTAAAGATACTTCTCCTAGATCTAGAATTTTATTGGGCCCTCCTATATTTGGTAAAGGCTTTTTGGTAAGATTCTTTGAATGGACCCAAAATTTTGATCCCTTCAAAAACAATTTTGTCTGTAAATTTCAATGGGTAAATATCCCCAAATTTTTGATGGAATTACTACACAGCTAAATTTTGGCCAAAATAGGAGACTCGCTGGGAGGATTTGAGGGTTTGGAGGAAAATTTCATTTATTCGAGCAATGTTAGGATTTTGATTAAACATAACCCGATACTAAAACTCAAACCTCTGAAAATTATCACAAATAGATCTATCTATATTATCAATCCTGAACCCTTTAATGGTGTAATTCATAATAAGATTATTTTTAATAATACAAAATTAACAATTTTTTTGCAGAAAAGAGATATCTATGCCAAAAGAACAATTCTGAAGAGCTTTCATCTTCTGATAACAATGTTGTAATTAATTTAATACAGAAAAAGGGGGTTTTATTTTATCTCAAGATATCCCGAGTAAAACTCAGATTAGTGACAAAAGTCCATATACAAATATCGAAGAAGGTGAAATTGATGAATATAATTCATGTAGGAATCCTGAATTGGAATCGTCTGATACTAAAAGCTCAAACACCATTAAATTTGTACCATACTTTGAGCATCCAGAAAATAACAAGTTAGAACCCCTGATAAACTTAGACCTACCATAATAGACCTGAACACTCTTAATCTAGAAAATGATCAATTAGAGAATTTAAATATTAACCAATCTATTATGGATATAGATTTTAAAACTGACCCCTTAAAGCCAATAAACTGCAATAATTTAAATCATTTAAATACAAAAATTAGCTTAAATAAATCAGTAGAAGTATCTAAATTTGCAATTAGAATAAAACGAGGTGAACTGGTGAGTAATATGGAAGCTAAAATGCAAATTCTCAGTGAACTACTAGAGGAAATTATGGCTGTCCAAGACGAAGTTAGAAGTGATCTAAATTCATGGTATGAGCTTCAAGGAAATATTAACTCAAGTAACAAAACTAATGATGTAACAAAAGATGTATGTAATCCTACTCATGAAGCCAGCCTGTATAAACTAACAACCACTATATTTTGTTTTTCCAGAATCAGAGTTGCATGGAATATAAATTTTTCTTGAAATACTTATCAAAAGAAAGTGAACGTTTTAAATGGAGCCATGATTTCAAGCAAAGAAAAAGATGCAGATTTTCACAGATTTTCAAGGGAAACCAAAGCAACAGAACAATAAGTATTTCTTTAAAAACAGATGACCATGGTGGATTCAACAGAGCAACAAGTTTTCCTCTGAAAAATGGCGGTTTTAGTCTCAACTTAAAGCCACGTTTTCATTTAAACCCAGTTTCAGATTATAAAGGAAATTTTTTTTGCAGATTTCTTTTAAAGAAAGTCATCACAATTTCTTTCAGGTTACAGAAGTATACATGGAGCAGTGTGATGACCCCATTTTTAGTAGGTATTGGCAGTGGCTTGGTCAGCTCATCATCGCGACCCTTGTGAGTTGATGCCTGGTTTTGAGGGTTCCAGTTGGCAGACTTGCTATTTTTAGTAAGTTTGGACTTACTATTTTTAGTAAGTCAATTGGTCAGTTTCTATTCCTGGCAGGGTGGTATGGATAGTGGTCGGTGCTTCAAACCAGTATTCAGTGTGCAGTTTCCTTGGCTGGGGACTTACTATTTATAGTAAGTCTATTTTTGACAGTTGCTATTTTTGGCAGTGCAGTGGATGGCTATGTCAGTTTGGCATGATCAGCAGTGGATGCAGGATTTATTGTACAAGTTCATATTTATTAATTAATATTTTTAAAATATTAATTAATAATAAAGCCACATTATTATAATAATACTTTATTATTATAATAAGTTAGAAGTTGTTATTTAAAAGAGCTGTGAACTAAAGCTTTTTTTTGGGAAACTGTGGCCAAGGATGGATTATAAATATGAGCTCATTTCATTGGGATTAACATCCGATTAATTGATAAACTTTGTTTGTCTTGTGACTCTGTTTCTGAGTTCTTGGTTCTTGTACCCTTGCTGAAGTATAAGGGTTTGATACTGAATTAGTTTTGCAATTTGTTGCTGAAGTATAACAAATTGTAATTGCATCACCTCTCTACGGTGAAGTCTGTGGCTAAGAGGGTTTGTTTGAATTTTTGGTTGATGCACACTAAGGGTGCAGATTTATTTAGTTTTGATTTGGATTGAGATCTGGGGTTTCGGCTGAAGAAATTCATTTACACACTGGAGGTGTAATCTGTTCGTTGATTGAACTGGGACCTGCGGAAGAGGTCATTCATTAATTTGCATTGAGTTGAGACAAGGAAAAACGATCTGTAGAAATACTCTGGAGTGGATCGAATTTATTACAGAAGGGCAGCGTTTGTGGTTGCTGGATGTGACAGTTGGAACCATTGAAGTTGTCGACTGAACCCCAACACTCATTTTAAAATAGTCGTGGGTGCAAGAGGGTGCCGTATATTGTCAACCGTGCTGAAGAGTGCTGCCACGCGTGCTGGACTGTCATCGCAACAACAATACATACCGCGTGAACAGTCTACTGGTATTCGCGGGCTAGTAACTGCGGCTTTTGTGAGGACTTGTATGCATAGTTGACCGTCATCACTACAGTGGTCGACAATAGAGCGAAAATCAGGATTTTACTTCATCAATATTTACCTTAAATAAATCAATGTATGTTCTTCCAGACTCTTTCAATAAATAATATGCTCGAAAATATTATGCCAGTGGATTGAAAATTATGTTTTTGAAATTGATTATATAAATAAAGTGATACATTGTGGCAAAGTTATTATTTATGGTTGCACAAGCTATTAAGTCATAGCAGAGCCGAGTTGGGCTCATTCCAAGCAATAGTAATTCGTGGACGTTTTTTCTTTTAAAATCAGATTCAGGGTTTCGTATAACAAACAACAATGGAGCCATGATTTCAAGCAAAGAAAAAGAAGCAGATTTTAACAGATTTTCAAAGAAATGCAAGAAGCTGCCACTACTAGTTTTTAGAATCATTATAAGCATTTCTTTCAAAGCACTGATGACTGTGATCTCATACGCAAGCAAAGGTTTCCCAAAGTAGATCTCAGAATGTTCTCTAAAATTTAAAGGGGTTTTCAAAGGAGAAGTCGCAGGTTTCTTTCAGAAGTTATCAATAGACAAAAATCTCTTAACAGGCATTCATCGTCTCAGCAACAACTGCATTTAAGTACAGATTTTGAGATTAATCATAGAGTTTCATTGTGCTGGAAAAGTACATATTTTCTAAAGAGGATACGGTATATTTTTTCTTCTACAAACATGGCGGCCAGAAAGTTTCTTAGAAGGAAGAAGCAGAAAACATCATAAGCAAAATATAAATGTGGTTCTAATACAACACGACGGCCAAACATTCACAGCATAACTATTTTCTAATATGGCCATTTCAACGTAACAACAAAGCATGGGGACGTTTTAAGCAAACAAAGCATTATGTCAGGAAAAGGAAAGGAAAAGAAGTGGTCTCTCTACTCGTAGTTTGAAGTTTCTTGCAGTTAAATGCTCAGAATTTCCTCCATAGCGGCCATGTAGAACAGACAAGATCGTGTGAAGTGGAGGTCATCAAGTCTAAAGTGCAGAAAAATCCTTTAATGGCGGCTATGATAACTGTTTTTCCCGTGCCTTAGGATTTCAAAACCCTATTCATAGGGGCAACTTCCTTTTTTCTCCAAAGACATAAAATGAGATGAAAGACAAAAAGCTTATGTTTTTTGCTTTTAGGTCGTAGACCTAGGCTATTACTGTTTTGTAAAGTGTTTTGAAATCTCGTGGAGATGTATCGGATTTAGCTTAGGAGCTTTTAAAATAAATTTTAACTCACAGACTAAAATTTCAATATTACATTTTAAGTAATATAATAATATATTACTTAAATTAAGTAATATATTATTATATTACCTAAAATACTATTTATATTAGTTATTTTATTTTAAAAGGAAATTTGCAAATGTTGTAATTAAAAATTTAAAATAACTATTTGATGTTTTATTAATCAATTAGTTATTATTTAAAGGATGTAAATTTAGAGTTAAATCTCTAATTCTATTTTCAGATTTGGAGAGATAAGGGGTTGAAAAGTAAAGTAGTGATTCATGGAAGGAGGGAGAGGTGTCATTTTAACTTGCTGTTAGTGCTTGTTATGGATCTGGACTCTTTTATGAGTCATTTGAGTCTTTTTAGGGACTGTTATGGCCAAACTGAAGTGGTCATTCATAGTGAATGGACAGATAGGTCTTTTAGACCATTTGGACTTCTTAGGTGGAGGTTTTTAGGCCTCTTTTCTAGGGATTTTTCTCACATTCGACTGCTGCATTTTGAAATGCAGTTTCCACTTTTTGGGGGTTGTAGGTGGGAGTTTTCCTTTATATCCTTTCTCCTTGTTCATTGTAGAGTTAGTGGATTTTTGAGAGGAGCATACTTATGCACTTGTGACTTTCTGTCCTTGGCATTATTCTCTTCATTTTCTGATCTATTCATGTGTTGAGCATTGTTTTGTTGCCTTTGAGCATAATACATATACAAAGGACTTGTTTTGGAGAGCTATTCATTTGCAGATTCAGTGATTGATGTTATTTGGTGTCTTGTTTTCTGACCTCAAATTCTGTCTCATATTCTGCATTTTTAAGCAATAGTTGTGTTGTTCATAGGTTGTGAGTTATACACCTTATTGATAATCTGAATGTGGCCAAAGTCCTTTCATTTTTATCCCTTAAGCGCTTTCTCATGAAATATTTATATGAAAAGCAGTTCATTAAAAAATTTGTGTCCAGATTGTATTAGTTTTAATTGTTCATTGTGTGAGGGTAGAACTTGTTCTTCATTCTTATTTGGTGTATCACTTCTTTTTCCAGTTTTCATCCAAGTTGTTTACTTTAAGTCCTTATCCCTTTTCCATCAAGTTTCCAGTTTTCTTAGAATAGGTGAAATACCAAGTTACATTTAATAGGAGCCGACCTATAACCCGAAGGTTCAGTCACACTTATAGTTTACCCACAAGCTCGTGATTGTTCCCATGTTACTCCAAAATTGCTTAAGTTTCAGGACTTAACATTTGGGTGCAAAATTTTGGAGATAGCAGTTACATTACCTTTCCAGAAGGTGATCCTAATTTAAGATGGGAATGGAGATCATTTGATGGCACCCCTTTGACCCAAGAGGAAAAAACAAAACTTTTTAACATTTTGAATTCAAGACAAATCATCCCTAAAACAAGGAATGATACATTGATTTGGAGAGGGTCTGATTCAAGATCTTACACGGTTAAGGAAGGATATGACTCTTTGGTTAAAGCACAACAATGGTAGAAATCAGAACTCCTCTTGCACATTTGTTGGGATAAAGCATGTTTGCCAAAAGCAAGAATATTTTTATGGACCGCATTACAGAAAAGGATCATTAAAGCTGAATGGTTCAGAAAAATTGGTTTTGAGGGCCCCTCTAGATGTGTTCTATGCAATAAGGAAGTTGAAACAGTGGATCACATATTTGTCTCTTGCCCTTTTGCTCAGGAATGTTGGCAAGGGTTATATAGAAAACTGCATTTGAAAACCGCCATGGCTAACAATTTAGTAGAACATATTAAGGCCTGGCCACTCATTTACAATAAAAGTATATATAACATGATTTGGAAAATAGCACCTTCTACAGTAGTATGGGAAATTTGGAAAGAACGCAATCGAAGGATATTTTAGGAGAAAAGTATGGACGAAAATTGCCTAGAAAATAAAATCGAAGCAAGTATCGTAGAAACAGTAAATAATAGACTTAGAAATAAAAATTATATAGGACCTTTCTCTTTTTGGGACGGTGAGATGAGGAAAGAGTGGTTCGTTTTAATTATTCCTCCCGAGTATGGCATGGTGTGTAAAAACAACAAAAAAACAAGAGAAAACTGCAAATGGATCCCCCTGCAAAGGGATTGGTATAAGCTCAACTTCGATGGGGCTTCACGTGGAAATCTAGATTTTGCAGGTATTGGATGTGTAGTCCATAATTGGGAGGGTAAAATATTTGGCAAGATTGCAAAACCTATTGGCAAGACCACTAATAATATAGCAGAAATCGAGGCACTAATAGAAGGGCTTATCTTATGTAAAAAAATAGGAATTGCAAATCTTGAAATCGAAGGAGATTCAAAAATCATTATAAACGCAATGAGAACTAAAACCAAATTGGAATCTAAATACAAGATTAGAAAGAGCAATGGGTCTATTAAATTATTTTGAATCTGGCACCTTTAAACTTGGTGCCGAGGTTAATTTATCTTTGAGTAAACTGAAGGCTTGCTGACACCTATCTGCCCACTCGAATCGTTTCCCTTTTCACTGAAGAGAGGTGATGGGGTATGCAATTCGTGAGAAGTTCAGGACGAACTTGCTGTAGTATCCTACCAGACCCATGAAATTTTTGACTTCCTACACATTTATGGGCGTAGGCCATTCCGAAATTGCCTTGATTTTAGCTGGATCTACTACTACCCCTATATTAGAAATAATATGCCCAAGATATTGTACTTCCTTCTGAAAGAAAGTACACTTTGACAGCTTGCCGTACAACTTATGTTCCCTAAGTCGTTGCAATACCAAGTGAAGATGCTGCAAATGTTCCTCTTCGTTCTGGGAGTGTATAAGAATGTCATCAAGGAACACTAGAACGAACTTATCCAGGCAATTGTGGAATATACTGTTCATAAGCTTCATGAAAGTTGTTGGGGCATTAGTTAAACCGAAAGGAAAGACTATGAACTCATAATGTCTGTATTGAGTTTGGAAGGTTGTTTTGTGAATATCCTCTTCCTTGAGTCTCAGCTGATGGTATCTTGGCCGCAGATCTATTTTTGAGAAAACTATAGCTCCTCGCATTTGATCGAAAAGGTCATCAATGCGGGGTAATGGATACTTGTTCAGAATTGTCACCTTGTTTAACATTCGGTAGTCAATGCAAAGACGGAGGGTCCCATCTTTCTTCTTGACAAAGATGATAGGTGCTCCCCAGGGTGACACACTAGGACGAATTAATCCCTTCTTAAGCAGTTCTTGTAACTGAGCTTTTAATTCTACCAGATCTACCATTGTCATCCTGGAGGGTGTTTTAGAAATCGGTTCGACTCCTAGTATGAGATCTATGGAGAAGTCAAAAACTCGTTTAAGAGGTAGTCCTGGTAATTCTTCAAAGAAAACATCCCGGAAGTCGCGAAGATAAGGATATTTATCTTCGAAGGACTCTTTCTGTTCTCCTTATCAAACTGTATTGCACCATGACTCGTGGTATTGTAAATAAGAAAATCATCAAAATGCTTGATTTCCTCGGGATTATCCAATTCCTCCATCTTGACCACAAACAGATGACACTCCTCGTTGCGTCTCAGTTGGGATGCAGAAAATTGTCTCAGTTTAACCTCTCTTAATACCTTGAAGGAACACAACATTGCTTACGTCATCTAGACACTCCACTGATTTATTGAAACAATCAACCTTCGCTCGATGTTGCAAAAGCCACTTTATTCCTAGAATGATGTCGTAGGATCCTAAGGTTGCTACATGTAAATTGACTTCTATTGCAAAGTTTGGAAATTCAATCCTAGCCTCAAATAGGCACTTGTCTACCCGAGCTCTCGACCGGTTTGCATATTCAACAGTCCAAGCCTCAACCATCCTGTCTTAGGAAACCTACTAAGAATTTTGGGTGAAATAAAATTTTCTGTAGCTCCTGTGTCTATCAAAACTGATACCACGTTTCCGTATAGTGTACTTGACACCTCGATGGGAGTGATCTAGAAATCTTCTTGTCTGTTATCAATTGCTGTGTGGATTCTCTGTTGAAAGGTTGTTTGCTGATTGGGAAGAGGATTTCTTTGTGGCTGTACACTCTGTGTCCTGGTGGGGCACTGATTTGCATAGTGCTCTCCACCACACGTGAAGCGTCCCCACGACGGTCTTCTTTTTTCAAATACCTTGCCTTGTGTTTAATTGCCCCTTTTGCTATTAGAGGCTCCCTTCTTATGTCCTTGGGAATCCTGCCGATTCCCTTTGTATTTCTTATCCCCCTTGGAGATAATTTCTTCTTTGTCAGCTTTCCTTTTGAATGTCTAGGAAGATTGGTTCCATTTCCCCTTTTTTCGACTCTTGTCCCGATTGGAATCGTCCTTTTTAAGCTTCGATTCTTGTCGGACAACCTTCTCATAGGCTTCCGTGACGATCGCGGGAGCTAGGACATCTACAGGTCCTATTTTGTTGTTCAGTCCCATTATCTATTTTCTCAAACAAAATTTCTTATCAGCTTGCAGCTGGGGAACATATTTCAGCAGTCGGGTGAATTTTTTTGTAAATTCATTTACTGTAAGCTCGCCCTGTTTGAGGTCCCGAAACTCTGCTAATTTCTGTTCATAAAAGAGTTGCGGTAGCCATCTCTGCTGGAACAATTCTACAAACTGAGTCCAAGTGACCCCGGATGGTTTAACTTTGAGTTCAACAATCTTACTTTCCCACCGGCTGGCCGCTTCTCCTATCAGCTGATAGGAACCCCATACAACCTTCTGAGTTTCTTAATAATCCCTAATGGTAAAGTACTTTTCCATTCCGGTTAGCCATGCTTCAGCGGCATCTCTAGGAACAGTCCATCAAACTGAGGAGGTTTTACTTTCTTCATATCTTCGGGTATGATACCTATCCCAGGGTTTCTCTCAGAGTTCTATGTTTCGTTATGGGACTGTTCCTCCTTTTCGACATTGGATTGCTCATACCTGTTTTCCCTAGTTCTAGACTGGGGTTCAGTCCTTCTACTCTCAGTGTCGTCCATAACTTTGGTTTTCTGCTCAAGATTTCCTATACGGTTTTGGGTTTCTTGCATCATCTGCAAGATTTGGTCCAATTTTCCAGTTGGAGATCTAGGGACTTCAGACCGATCTTCACTTCGTGTGTTTTCCATTTAACTGAATACTTGGAAAAGAATTTTTCTTCAATTCCTATTCTAATATATGACATAAAATTAAAAGTAATTGCAATAAGGTAACATTCAAGAAGTAGCCATAAAAATGTACACAACAAAGTTGTATTACTTTTATTCATTCATAATTGTTTTTTTTTATATTTTTATATTTTTTTACATAGCAAATCCAAAATTGTTTTCTCTCTCCTTTATACATATATACATGGATACCCTATCTAGGGCTGCCCTCTCAGTCCTCACTGCCTTCACTGCCTGTAATGGGCTCCTCCTGACCCTCATAATTAGAAGTGATGAGTCTGTATCCTGGGGTAGGCTGTCGTCTGGCTACAGGTGGAACTGGTGCTGCAGTAACAAAAGTGTGCTCTGGTTCACTGGTAATAGGAGGGGGTTGAGATTTTCTTACATCTGCAGGAGGTTGTGGTACTGTTTATGGTTCATAAGCCTGTTTATGCTCAACTAATAGGGTTGCCTTGACTTCTGCCCTGATTTCGAGTGTCCAAGTGCACCTTTGTTGCTTGATTCTTATTAAGGCTGCTGTTAAGGTTTCATTGTCCATGGGGGAATCACACTTGGAGTAGTCATAATCCTTATACATAGAGTAACGATAATCGCGCGTGAATCGCGATTCAATTCACCCTCCCCGATTTTTTGGGAGCCGGTAAATCAGATTGGCGGTTTTTTGGCATGAATCGCCTGAATCGCCAATTCAGGCGATTCATCCAAAAATCGCCTGAATCGCCATTTGTGAACCGACATGAATCGGCTGTCAAGTCAAAAAATTTAAAAAACACTTGTTTTTTTAATCTTTTTTTTGTGTCTTTCATCTTACATACATTTATGATTTGATGTCTTATGGAGCTGAAAACCCCCGCGGGGGCGCTGCCCCTCAACCTCGCCCTGTACTGTGACAGGGAGCCCTGCCCCTTGACCCCGCAAGGGGCGCTGCCCCTAGACCCCGTCTTGGGGGCTTTGCCCCCAAACCCCCATTTAATAATTTGGGGTGGAAACTGCGCCGATAAAAGCGGGGAAAACTTAACCTTCGAGTCTTATTAGGCTCCATATAGAAGATGATGATGATGAAAAAGAAGAATATCAATAAATTATTAATCCATTAGTTGAACTTAAAACAATGATACTTGAACTGATGTAATGATTTAATTTTAATGTTTTGATTCTTAAATCTTTGACGTTGAACTTGCACTTGAGGTATATGATGGTATGATCATGATTCATGATGCTATGATTACAAGTGTTTTTGTTGTTTAAATGTTTTTATGATACTATGTGACATACCAATCTTAACCTATGCTTCTAGGCTGCATAAATATGTAACGCATGTGATGGATTTATCATTTATGTTCCTTGTTTATGTATGTTAGCTTCTATTTGATGATGTTATAGTGTGTTTGAGTTATATTCAATAAAGGGTGC
>MU224968.1:4550284-4573532 GCA_018584345.1 Thuja plicata
GTTATATTCAATAAAGGGTGCATGAAATAAGTTTTAAATTGTTAAAATCTCTAAATTTTAAGGGTTTTTTAAATTTGCCGATTCATGGGCGATTCACGATTCGATTCGGCCTTGCCGATTCCGAGACAATTCCGGTTCTCGTTACTTTGCTTATACAAGGCATTGACCAACTTAATGGTAAGTGGGTCCCAGACCCTCTTTCGTTTGGTATGGATCATTATCGACATCCTGGCAAAACCTAAAATGCCTACATCAACTTTCTGTTTAAGTATTAGCGAGCCTTAGGTCCAGTGCTGAACCCGGTAGCTTTGCTACCATATGTAACAATGCACTAGATTATAACTAGTAGAAATGGCTATTTTAACAGATGATTTCAATTTAAATAGAACTTAAAGGAAAATTACACTAGCATGCTAATATATTTTTTTTAATCAAGTAATCAACAAAATCCAAGATACAATCATAGAGTTTTCAATTTCTGCAACATAATTAACATCTTGTAAAGTATTGAAAAGAAAGATTCTTACTTTAAACATTAGCATCTGGTATCCATTTGCCTCTCTTTAGTTCCGATCTGCATCATAGGGGGGAAAAGATATCACCGGGGCGTTTATCCACCCAACCATGGATTGTTACCAATCCCCCTTGCACACCTCTTATCAAAGTGGGCCCGACCCTCTGCAAGGGATGGAACATGGTTAGCTCAAGTCATGCTGGAACTGGTGCAAGGCCCTACAACCATAGTCAGTCACACCCTATAGCTACGACTATCTTGGTATAACTCTTGACTAAGACTGTATCCAGGATCTTAATAACTGACAAGCACTAGCACGTGGTTAGTGCACCTTGGCCAAGGATTCACACAACATTACATTATGTCGTCAGCTTCTCACCCTATCTGACTTGCACCTTTAAGGTCACAAAAGCCTAATGGTAAGTTCAATGGAAAGTTTCTTTTCCTCTTTCTCTATATGTTTCGACACTCTTGTCTAACATATGAACATTTGCCTCTCTATCCTGGTTCCTTAATTAATGATGTTATTAATTAACCCATTTGCCATCATGTGCTAGAGCTAATGATTCAGTTTGTGTTTTTGTCTTCTCACGTAGAGTAGTGGAAATATTGAAAATCAAAGGATTAAAAAAAAATGACACAACTCTTAAATGGAACTACCCACTGAGGATTCTTATTGAACTTTCAGTTAAGACCTTAATGTAGTGATCAGTCAGCCTGAGTCTATAGACTCACTTTAAGCAGTTGCAAGGTTACTACGCTTTGCTCATAAAACTCAATCACCTCAATCTATAGTACATTGTGAACTCAGATAAACTGATCAAGGTAGTGACCATAGCATTTATAGCAAATAAGTCTGAACGGGCAACTAGGTTGCAGGAATTTAGTAAAGGTGTCAACATAAATCTTGCTGTTAAAAGGACAGCTTACAATGTTTTGACAGGTATGGTCTTCCAATGACAGAGGTAGTTTTGCAGCTCTCTGCTGAATAGCTCTAGCTAGCAAAAGTATTTAAATAAGAAAAGTAAACTCCAATCATGAACTGTGTTACTACAACACCCACGTTTTACTTCTACAACAACTATCACCTCTTTTTTTATAACAAAAAACATGCAGAGCTAAAGATTAACATTTCGGCAAGAAGTCGGAAGTTCCAATATCAAGGAAAATATGAGTAATCTTTCTTCATGGGGTTTAGCAAATAGAGAAATGTTTGCTCACAACAACTATAAAACTTTCCTCAAATATTTATGTTTCAAGCTTGTAGTTAATTGACGTACAAAAGAACAACATAATTTGTCAATAAAGACCACTTCACAACTATATACTTCTTGTATTCGAAAAAGAGTTAGAAAGGTTCATAATTCTTAATAAATAAAGTGGTGGAAGGTGCGACACGTGTGAGAGGAACCTCTTGCAACAATATGATGAACATGAATGAAATAACAGAAATATAGAGCAGCAGTAGAACTCAGAGTGAATCTATTGATCGCGGGCCACTTCGAGGGGATAACCTCCTTTGAGCAAGCTCAATACAATAAATTCGTCAGTACCTTCAAAGGCCTCAACACACACTTATATACTAAGTATAATCTAGACAAGTGTTACTACCTATGCATGTGGGATAATAAAATATACTCACGGGACGAATTACAAAGTATATGCGTCCAACAACACTACACTAACAAAATTAATAGAAGGGACACACAGGTTCCTAACAACGTGCCTGTAGATACTATGATTGTTGAAGGAGGAATTCAACTGTATATAAGCTCAACAACAAGCTGCCCTCACTGACAGAGAAACTCTCACTACGGCACCCCTAACCAAGCCCAGTCTGTAATCTCCACCAAAGAATCCTTCCAGCTTTCCTACCAAGCTCTCTGATGAAAGAAATTCCGTGCCAATCTCCCAAGACTTCCTATAACAAATCGTTCCACATCTTCAATCTCTGTCGTTCATGAAGATGACATGGCACTACATATGCACCACCCGTGATGGACATGGCGTTGAAAGTTTTAAACATTAGAAAGCTTCTTTTTTGAAAAATCGATTAGCCTATGCGGCTTCTTTGCCTAGCTCGAATAAAAATTATAAATTTTTCCAAAGTATATCCTTATCAGGAGTTTATAATGGTGGCCCCCATTAATAATTAAAATTCTTAGCCATATAACACTTAACCCGATCATGCGCTTAGGATATGCAATCGAGTTTTCTTTTAAAATAGATTACAATATCAAATGTTTTTAATTACGAAAGAAAGAGGATTATTATTATTTTATTTTAATTTTTAAACAAAAACTCGAGTCCCTTTAAAAATATTAAGATATATATATAATATAAAAATATTAGATATTTATAAATATATATATACATAAACACTAATAACCATAGGTAAAATACAACCAAAGAATTCAAAGGGTGAGGTACCAAGGTTATCACTAAGAGTGTCGGAGGTAGGTTAGTCGAGCAAGGTGCAAGTCAGTACCACTATAAACTTATGACTGCGAAACATCAAACAACACTTCTTAAAATCCTAGTGGACCCTAGGCCTTTTAGGTTACACTAGTCCTATGCTAGATAGTTCTTATCGGTTCCATGAAATCTTACATCCACTAATCATAACCATTTCTCATTCCCCTTTTCCCGGTGATATCTTTTCCCCCTTTTCTTCCTCGGCCCAAGTCAATCCTGCATCCACTTGTCCAAAACAAAAGTAGTCAGTCCGAAATCATTACGCCGAAGGCGTTCCTTATGTGAACAAGACCGGTTAACATCGGTCATCGACGGTGTAGACTCTTTAAAATAGGATGCAAGACGATGAAAATCGTCCCCACCATTGAATTTGTGAAAAAAAAAGTTGTTGCAAATGCGTCGATTGAGGTTGTACCATCGATTTTTTACGATAAGGAGGAGGATTCCCTCCATGTGGGTCTCAACAAGGCGGTTTTGGAGGCCCTGCCTTTGTTTGCAAGGATGATATTTTTGAACAAGACGGTTTGGAATGTGTAGTTTGTCTTTCTGAATTTGCAGAGAAGGAGAAAGGCAGGATTTTGTCCAAATGCAAGCATTGCTCTTATATTGAGTGTATTGATATGTGATTTTATTTGCATTCCACTTGCCGTCTATGCAGAGCCTTTTCTTACTACCACCATTGACAACAAGACAATATGCGCTTGCAATTTTCTTCACTATGACTTATGCTGTTCTTGTATCTTAGCCAACAAATGGGCTTCTTGGCCAGAGTCCTGAAAGGGTTTTTCTTTCTCTCTGTAAGAGTGTTTCAGCTATGATATATTCTTGAGCTCTGAAATAACTGCCCTATCCGCATTCTGGATTCTTTTAGGGTCATACACCATTTGGGCAAACACCTTCAAAATTAGGGTTTAAGAATACCCATCTTATAGGTATTTTCCTATTCAATTTCATTTCTTATACACACCGTTGTTGACGGAATACTATTCTTTATTTATTTGTCCTCCATGACTTTTTTGTACGCATTCGTGCTTGACCAAAGACTTTATTTTTCCTTTCATTCATTCATTCTTTGCAGTTTTTAATTAAAATCATTCATTCATTCTATATTCTCTGCAATTTTACAATCTCATCAAGAGGATATCATTTAGTTTATGATTGTGATCATTTGGGAATCGGGGAGATTTGAAGGCTCGTAGTTTATGAACCTATTCGTGAGTTACATGTCCTTGCCAACCTCAACCTCTTTTGGATGGCTATTACCAAACCATAGAGGCTTCTTTTCTATAGATTGTTGCCGAAAAATGAATATTTTTCTTCATTGGTATACAGCCTGAAGAAAAGTCTCTCCTCTGTTCTGTTCATTTCTATCCATTTGCAGGACAACTGGTCATTGGAGAAGTATCCCTTAGAAAGGCACTCTTAAAAAAAATATTAATTTTGTAATTTCATTAAAACTACTTTAAGGATGAGAGAATTGGATAAGGTGTTTTCATATCATGAGAGACTATAATCTTATCCACCCATGTTTAGGAAATGCCACCACCAGAGAGGGTGTCAGAATCCATGTTAGCCCCTCCCAAAGCTATTCCTAAGCATCTTGCCGATTTCCTAGAGCGTAAGTGACATAGAATTAGTCCTAGGATTCCCTTTAGAGGATGTTAAAAGTCAATTTACACTATTGGTAATAAATTAGGTAGAGGAAAATTCGGGTTCACTTATCTCTGCACACACAAACATACTTGTGAAAAGTTTACTTGCAAATCGATTGTAAAGAAGAAATTGGTGACCAAGGATGACATTGAAGATGTGAAGTGAGAGGTTTGTATCTTGTATCATTTTGTTGGGCAGCCTAAATATAGTGGAGTTGCAATGTTCTTATGAGGACAAACAGTTTGTGAACTCGGTTATGGAGCTCTGTGAAATTCACCCTACTTTTGAGTACACCATGCCTAACACCAAACTTAGTAAGATTAGATAAAATTATGTGTTGGAGCAAGCCTCAGCTTTTCTGTGACAATCAAAAGGTAAAACTGCTCAGTTGCTGATCCATATATGCAACGCTCTAATGTATCTCTGATAGAGCGAGGCATTGTTTAGCCCTGCAATTGATATCCCTGAAGCAGCCCTGTTTAGATCCTTATGGAAAATTTTACCGGCAATGCAAATTTAGATGCTTGACTGTACTTGTTGATGTTTGCATGTTCCCCATGAATACACATCAATTCAGATCTGTTATGTCAATGTTTCAAATTACTGTAGGCGGATTTATGTACTTTGAGAATTGGCCAATTTATGTGATGAATTGCTTCCACATTTTACATTTTCATAAATTGTTGAAAGTTGAAACAACAGATAAAATCCTTACAACGATGGACACCAACCTCCAGCAACTGTGGGAAATACGAAATTGGAAACAACAAATATTGCGGAACAAAACTGATTCTAGTTAAGAAGGCCTCACATGAACCGAGCACCTATGCGGTCGAAACCTAGTGTGGGTAGTCCAAGTATCAACAGACTGCAAAATTGTAACTCATTGCAATGAGAAAATTTATTGCCGGTCCCTTTCCATATTATTTTCAATTAACAATCACCCTAAACCATTTTGAGCTAGGGATCGTGTTCTTTAAGGTTGAAGCCTCTGCATTCTATCAAAGATATGTAGATGACATTAATGTGTCATTTGTAATTTCAATCTATTTCTCTTCCTCCCTCTTTTTCTCTATTTTTATCTCTTTCCATTCTTCCTCTCTTGTTCTTTCCTCTCTCTCTCTCTCTCACTATTTCTCTCCCCTCTATCTGTAGACATATCTCTCCCTATCTATCCACCACTCTCACTTCCCACTTTATATCTAGCTACTTTCCTCTCTATTTCTATCTCTTCAAATTTCTTCTCTACCAATTGATCACATGTTCACAATAGATATATGCAAAAAAATCTACCATAAACTTTCTTAATTGACTTTGTATGCGTCTTCGGCGTACCCATTACACACCAAGGTGCAATTGCTAGTGGTATAATAATATTAACAATCATGCATAAATGCTAGATAATCTGATAAACAGTTACATCTATTTAAGATATGATTGATATTCATCATGACATTCTATATAGGGCCATAGGCTATCGGAATCTAATGCATCATGAAATCCGGAATAAAACCAGTTACCAGCTAGGGCATCATTAAATTTATAACCACTGTTTCTAACATCTGAAACCATCTAGGGCATAAATTAAACAAAACCATGGTTAGCATTTTACCTGAAACCTTCTAGAGCACAAATTAATTAAACCATTGTTTTTAAAAGAAACTAGATACCACTTAGGGCATCAACATAACCAAGGTATCAAAAAATGAGCAATTCGGAGGGGTGTGACAGTTTTCTATAACAAACAACAAAAAGCAATGCTTTTGAGATAGATATAGTCATATGCATCATGTTTTATCTAGGTTAAACAAATTGCAAGACTATATTTAGATCAACATGTTAAATTTTCAAACCAGAATAGCATCACATGCAACAAACAGAAACTCAAAAAAAATATATGAACAGATGACACGATTTTTTACCCTGGGAAAACCATCCTACTCGAGGAAAAAACCCAGCCACACCCGAAAATGAACCCTTTATTGAGTAACCACAACTTCTAGTACAAATCTTCACAAGCTAGATCAGATGAAGACTTCTTTATCAAGTCTGTTATCTCATAACACACATTTACAGAGAATACTTCTCTACAGAGGAGTATTTACTCTTATCAAAATTTGAACATCAACTATACTACTCATGAATCCCAGAGCACATAAACAGAACTATACGTGCTATTACAAGTATGACACTCTTAGTGCTAATACAAGATATGGCACTCACAGTGCTAATACAAGATACGACATTGACAGTGCTGATGCAAGATACGACACTCTCAATGCTCAAAACAAGATGATAATTTCCTTTCGATGCTTAGAACCACAAAAATAGTGACACCACTATCACTTGCGCTAATGGTCAGAAAAATACCATCAAACATACATAATAATTACGTGTGATCAAGAGACACCGACATGTCAAACGTCGGGAGTTATAGAATATGAATCGTCAGCGCATAAGATGATTGTTGACATGAATAAGAAAAAATGACAATATTATTATGAACCACCAATATATATGAAGAAAGCTTTTCATGATGCCAAGAGCTCACATGATGCCAAAAAAACAGTAATGATGTTGTGTTACCCAAACACTAGTGACAAGTAAGACGCCATGTCACATGCTTCTAGCGGACGATAATGTCTCCAGTTGAGCATACTGAATAATAACACTAGCATATTAAGTCTGGGCGGTGACTGTTAATGTTACAAATAGGAAGGAGCTCTCTCGTCGCTGTCCACAAACATTAACACACCATTGTGTTGGAATTGGTTTCTGATGTTGTTGTTGGCACTCATGTTTTGTCACTGATGTCAACAAATGTTTCTATTAAGACATGATAGACTGGTTATTACTGTTGCTTAGTTGACTGACAGAAGTGTACGGGTACTGTACGGTTGATTCAGAACGTGCGATGATGATGATGTGTACAGGGATGTGTTGTGATCTTATTTCTAAGGTCGCATGGCTTAATATTTCAGATTGAGTAAGTTACAGATGTTTTAGTGAAGACTGGCAATTGGGCAGTGACAGTGAACTATGACAGAGTTAGTCTCTGAGTTTTGAGGATAACCTGCGAGCGATATGGATTCATGATATGCGAGCTTGGGGAATGGCAAAAGACATGTTGAGGAATGTGTGTTATGTCGCAGGACTCTTGGTGACGTCAACTGTGGCGTGTGTTCTGGAGGAGACCTATTTGGGGCCGACTTCAGAGATGGAACGTGTATTATGGTTTGCAGGCGTGGATTATGGACCTTGGATTATATTTGATGAATTGTAATTGATGTTTACTTTTTATAGGTACCGTGTGTATCTTAGCAAGAGGTTAAGTAATTATTTGTGCATTGGGGAAGTCTTAATTGGCCAACGTAATTGCTTATGGTAAATCTGTATAAAAGAAACTTGTTTTCTTTTATGGAGAGTGTGGGAACATTGAAGTTGGAAGCTACAAGCTTGTTTGTGTGAAGTTTGCTGGATGTAGAGCAGAGGATGTGATTAAGAGACTTCATTGGAACTGATCAAGCAAAGATAGTTGCTATCAGACAGTTCATTGGATTGTATATTTCATATACACTTGTACTTCGGACAGTAAGTCCTGAAGGTGGATTTAACCTTCTTTAGGCAGTGTGCTTGGGCAGTGAGCCTACTGTTACTCTTGATTCCTAACGAGGTCTGTCCTTTAACAAGGACTATGTATTGTAATGCATTAATAAGCTCCTAACAGGGCTAAATCTTTTAGTAGGGATACTATCCTTTGAGTACATTATTTGTGGGTGCTAATTCCCACCGGGGTTTTACCTTCAACAGGGGTTCCTCGGCAACAAAGGATTGTGTTATGGTGTTGCATTTACTGTGTTATCATTTGGATTAAGGTTTTGGTTTATAATGTTTAATGTTTAATAATCTGTCTCACAACTGATTCACCCCCCCTCTTAGTTGTGTTAGTGGACTGTTATTCCTAACAATTGGTATCAAAGCTTCTGGTCCTTAGAGAGAAAGTTTACCATCTTGAGGCGATCCTAAAAATGGCATACTACAAGAAGGATAGTCCGAAGTTTGATCTTGAAAACTTTGATAGTTGGAAGAACAAGATGAGGACTCATTTGCTGTGTTTGGGAATTGACTATTGGATGATTACAAAGAAAGATGAGCCGGTCAAGATTGAAGATGAACTAGATAAAGCTGCTGATGATGAAAAGAAGTTGTTTTCTTATAATATAGTTGCAAGAGAAGCACTGATTAGTGCACTCTCTGAAGGTGAATTCACAGAGGTTAAAGACTTGGATTTTGAACATATAATTTGGTCAAGATTGGAAGCACTATCTGAAGGAGATAAGTTTACTAAGCAGGCGAAGTTTCAGAATTGGAAGACAAGGATGGAAAATCTGAAAATGAAGGATGATGAGAACATTAGAGCATATGTACAGAGAGTTACAAAGGTTGCTATTGGCATTAGAAACTCTGGAGGCACATACAATGAAGAAGTGATCGCAAAAATTCTTAGATCTTTGACACCTGTTTACAAAACTAAAGTGCAAGCTATAGAGATCATACTTTGACGGCTAACTTCAATAGAGAGATGTTGATTGCAAAATTAACTACTTTTGAGGCCGCAGAGCTGGGAGATTCATTACCTAAGGTTGAGACTACATTCAAGGCAACTGTGCATAACAATAAAAAGACTTTATCAGGGACTGCGAGCACCAACAAAAGTCACTTGTGAGAAGAGCTTGGTGAATATCCTGATGACTGGGAAAGATACGGGAAGTAGAAAGGAAGTTAGATGAAATTGTGGCCTTGATCGCTAGAGGAGAAAAGAGAGGTAAGGGTAAGTTTCAAGGAAAGTTTCCTCTGAAATGTTTTTCATGCAATAAGATAGGTCATTGTGCATGTAGATGTCCTGCAAGGGTTCCTAAGCAGAAATCTAAGTTTTATAGACCTAAGTATTCCAAGGATAACGAATTTTCTATGCTAGTGAAGGTGTTTCTGATGATGATGCTATTGATTATGATGAGATTGGATTTATTGCTACCAAGGATGATGAACCTATTCATGAAGAGAGAGCCCTAGTGCCACATGTTGAAAAGAAATTTGAATGGGTCATAGATAGTGGTTGTTCACACCATATGACTGGAGATAGAAATAAATTTGTTAAGTTAACCAAGTATGATGGTGGTGTTGTGAGATTTGGTGACAACACTCCTAAGCTTATCATTGGAGTTTGATCTATTTCTTTGGATAGAAAGACTAATACTGATGATGTGTTACTTGTTGATAGACTTAAGCATAATTTGTTGAGTGTTGGACAGTTGGTGGACAAAGGTTATCAATTAAAATTCATTGATGGGAAATGTTCTATCAGAAGTAAGTCAGGAGAATTGATCGCATCTGGTACTAAGTCAAGAGGCAATGTATTTGAATTGAATACATTTGAGGCTTCTTGTTTTGTTGCGAAGGTTGATGACAATTGGTTATGGCTTAGAAGATTTTGTCATGTGAATTTTGATAATATTGTGAAAGCAAGTATGACTAATGTTGTTAGAGACCTATCGAAGATTGTGAAACCATCTAACAGACTAGAAGCAATTTTAAAAGCAAACCTTGCTCACCGAAAGGGAAGTTGGATCTGGTGCATACAGATATGTGTGGTCCTACAAGAATGAGATCTTACTATGGTGAAAGGTATTTCATACTTTTTGTTGATGAATTTTCTAGGATGATGTGGGTTACATATCTTAAAGAGAAATCTGAGGCTTTTGACAAATTCAAGATATTCAAAGCAAAAGTTGAGAATGAATTAGGTTTAAAGATAAAATGTTTAAGATCAGATAGAGGTGGAGAGTTTACTTCAGACTTGTTTAATACCTACTGCGAAGAGTATGGAATATACAGACAAACATCTGCTCCTAGGACACCACAACAAAATGGGATATCAGAGCTTAGAAACAAAACAATATTAGATGCTGCAAGAACCATGTTGCTGGAAGGAAATGTATCACATGTTCATTGGAGAGAAGTTGTTGGTACTGCTGTTTATACTTTGAACAAAATTCAGATCAGAGAAGGTACAAGTAAGACTCCTTATGAATTATGGTTTAATCATACTCCTGTGAAATATTTCAGAATATTTGGTAGTAAATGCTATATCAAAAGAGATGATGAGATAGGAAAGTTTGATGCTAGAAGTGATGAAGGAATCTTCCTTGGTTATTCCACTAAGAGCAAAGCTTCTAAATGTTTCAATCTAAGATTGAGGAAGATGATTGAGAGTGCTAATGTGAGGATTGATGAAAAGTTCCAGATTTAGGAAAGAATATTTGACTGCAACCAGAGTACAAAGAACAAGGAGGTTACTGCAGATCAAGAAGAACCTTTTGAGATTGATCATGAGATCGAGGTATGTCAAGATGATTCAAATGATTCTACTCAAATTACTAAGACTGAGGTATTTAAAAAAAAAAACCATCTTGAAAATCAAATTATTGGCAATGCAAATAAAGGCATGATGACAAGATCGAGATTAAGAGATAAAATTTGTTTAATTTCTCAAGTTGAACCAAAAACTACTGATGAGGCATGTAGAGATGAATCTTGGACTAAGGCTATGCAGGAAGAATTGAAACAGATAAAGAAAAATAACACTTGGGAATTGGTTCCTTGACCTAAAGATAAGAATGTTATAGGAACTAAGTGGGTTTTCAGAAAGAAAATGAATGAAGAAGGAATGGTTGTAAGAATAAGGCAAGACTTGTTTGTAAAGGCTACTCGCAACAAGAAGGCATAGACTTTGAAGATACATTTTCTCCTATTGCTAGGCTTGAGGCTGTAAGATTATTTGTTACTTATGCTGCACATAAAGACTTCAAAGTATATTAGATGGATGTGAAATCTGCATTTTTTAATGGAGATCTAGAGGAGGAAGTATATATAGAACAGCCTGATGGATTTCCTCTTACAGAAGATGAGGACATGGTTTGCAAGTTGAAGAAGGCTTTGTGTGGACTGAAACAAGCACCTAGAGCATGGTATGCAAGATTGGACAGGTATCTACTTTGTCTTGGTTTCAAAAAAGGTAACGTAGACAGTAATTTGTACTGAAGAACTAGTGAATATGGAATTTTAATAGTCGAAGTTTTTGTTGATGATATCAGTTTTGGAGGAAATGATGTAATGAGTAAAAAGTTCTCTAAGGAAATGGAAAATGAATTTGAGATGTCAATGATTGGTGAGATGAAATTTTTCCTTGGACTGCAAATTAATCAGAACAAGAATGATATTTTTATTTCTCAGACGAAGTATCTTAAAGAAATGTTGAAAAAGTTTGGAATGGAAGATTGTAAACCTGTTGGAACACCTATGGTTACTGGTCACAAGCTTACTACTACTATTGAATCTCAGAGTGTTTTTCAGACTAAGTACAGATCTATGATTGGAGGTCTACAGTATCTGACTCACACTAGACCAGATATTGCTAATGCAGTTGGAATTGTGGCAAGATATCAAGCAAATCCTAAAGAGACACACCTTGCTGCTGTAAAAAGAATATTTAGATATCTGAAAGGGACACTAGATTATGGCTTATGGTATAAAAAATTTGATGATTTTGTTTTGCATGCTTATACTGATGCTGATTGGGCAGGAAATGTTGATGAGAGAAAGAGTACAAGTGGTGGTGCATTCTTTCTTGGGAAAAGATTGGTTTCTTGGTTAAGTAAAAGGCAGGACTGAAGCTCCATAAATAGATTTTGTACATTTTATTTGATTCTAATCTGATCACTATCAAGGTCTCTAATTCTATATCTACCTTAAATAGCTCAATCTACTGCTGAATCAGAGTATGTTGCTGCTGCTATAAATTGCACATAGATTGTTTGGATGAAGCAAATGCTGAAGGACTTTGGGATAACTTTTGATGAGCCAGTGGTTATCCATTGTGATAAGGCTAGCACAGTGAATATGTCAAAAAATCTAGTTATGCATTCGAAACTTATTTCCATTAAGTATCATTTCTTGAGAGACAAGGTCGCAGAGAAGGAGATTAGATTGAAGTATATCAGCACAAAGGAACAAATAGCAGATATATTTACAAAACCTTTGCCAAAGGATGTCTTTGAGTATCTCAGAGGTATGCTTGGGGTCAAAGCCCCTCCTTGCGAGAACTAAATTGATGCAGGAATGCATCAGTCCAGTGGCTTTCAGAGCTATATCATTTTCTGGACTTGATGCATGGATCTACTCCTCAGGGGGAGTGATCGCAGGAACATTATAGAACACAATTTGGGTGATTTTGCACCTGGTTGTTGTAGGCATGAAGATTTGAAAAAGCTACACCTTGCAGAGGAAAGATGGTCAGAAGTAGAGTTATGGCATCCTTTGCCATTGTTGTCAAAGGGGGAGAGATTCAATGTGAAAATCCCTACTATTTTATGGAGAGCTGTGTTGAGGATATTGAGAAGATTGTATTGAGAGTACTTTTGGGTTGATGGATCCATATGTTGTCATCAATACCAAAGGGGGAGATTGTTGGAATTGGTTTCTGATGTTGTTGGCATTCATGTTTTGTTATTGATGTCAACATATGTTTCTATTAAGGCAGAACATACTGGTTATTACTGTTGCTTAGTTGATTGACAAAAGTGTACGGGTACTGTAAGGTTGATTCAGAACGTGCGATGATGATGATGTGTACAGGGATGTGTTGTGATCTTATTTCTAAGGTTGGTTGGCTTAATATTTCAGATTGAGTAAGTTACAAATGTTTTAGTGAAGATTGGGTATTGGACAGTGACAGTGAACTATGACAGAGTTAATCTTTGAGTTTTGAGGATAACTTGCGTGTGATATGGATTCATGATATGCTAGCTTGGGGAATGGAAAAAGACATGTTGAAGAATGTGTGTTATGATTCTTGGGTCGTAGGACTCTTGATGACGTCAGCTGTGGCGTGTGTTATGGAGGAGACCTATTTGGGGCCGACTTCAGAGATGGAGCGTGTATTATGGATTGCGAGCGTGGATTACGGATCTTGGATTATATTTGATGAATTGTAATTGATGTTTACTTGATATAGGTACCGTGTGTATCTTAGCAAGGGGTTAAGTAATTATTTGTGCATTAGGGAATTCTTAGTTGGCCGACCTAATTGCTTATTGTAAATCTGTATAAAAGAAAGTTGTTTTCTTTTATGGAGAGTGGGAACAACAAAGTGTGGAAGCTGCGAGCTTGTTTGTGCGAAGTCTGTTGGGTGTAGAGCAGAGGATGTGATTAAGAGACTTCATTGGAACTGATCAAGCAAAGACAGTTGCTATCAGACAACTCATTGGATTGTATATTTCATATACACTTGTATTTCAGAAAGTAAGTCTTGAAGGTGGATTTAACCTTCTTTAAGCAGTGTGCCTAGGCAATGAGCCTATTGTTACTCTTGACTCCTAACAGGGTCTGTCCTTTAACAGGGACCATGTATTGTAATGCATTAATAAGCTCCTAACAGGGCTAAATGTTTTAGCAGGAATACTATACTCTCAGTACACTATTTTTAGGTGCTAATTCCCACCGGGGTTTTTCCTTTAACAGGGTTTCCTCGACAACAAAGGATGTGTTATGGTGTTGCATTTACTGTGCTATCATTTGGATTAATGTTTTGGTTTATAATGTTTAATAATTTGTCTCACAATTGATTCACCCCCCCTCTTAGTTGTGTTGGTGGACTGTTATTCCTAACACATTGTAGTGAGCATACTTTTGAGTTTGGTGATATGGTCTTCTTTAGATCACAATCATACAAACAATCCTTTCTTAAGAGGAGTGGAGAAGAGAAGCTCAAGCTCCATTTCTGTGGGCTCTATAGAATCAAGTAGGGGATTGGGGAAGTTGCATGTGATTTAGAAGTTAGAACTGCTTGAGAAAGTAAAAATCACAATGTGTTTTATGTTTCTTTCCTCAAGAAGGCACTTGGGCATCATGTCTCACCATTAGTTGAACTACTTCCGTTGGATGTTGAAGGGAAGTTGATATTGGTTCCTAAAAATATTGTTTAAACCAAGGAAGAAGAGGTTAACAAGAGCATAAAATTGTATTTGATCCTTTGGATCTTCTAGTAGAGGATGCCACACGGGGTGGTGAGAAGATTTTGGAGCATCCCAAGTTGCAATTGCTTGTGGGCAAGACTCCATTCATTAGCAACTACCAGCAGTCGCGTCGCCATTGTCAGGATGCAGTTCTCAACGACGACGGGAAGGGTAATCATGGGTATGGCGGGAAGTCAGTAAGTGATTTGGTATTTTGATCAAGCTCTATGCAGGAATGTTATATTTGCATTTTCTATGCCCTAGTTGTCTTCTTAAACCTCTCTGTGCTGTGATTTAGTGTTCTGATAGTGAGCTGCAAACTGTTCAATTATCTTGAAGAGAAATCCATATCTATACAGCAAACAAATGGAGGGAGGATTGGGCTCTGCAAGTTGATGCGTTCTAGTTGCAGATGTACGTGGCCAACTCAGCCTGACAACAATCTATGTAGACCCCTGCGCTGTCGACCCCATTTATCTTCCCTAAATCTAGTTATGGGCACTCATTCTCCGGGTGTGAATACAGAAGGCCGTGGCAAGACCTTCAAGCAAGCGCTTGGTGAGGAAACGGTTATTCCGCAGGAGGCTAAGTTCGTCATCGATGGCAGCCGAGCCCCAAGCGCAGGAGAAGGAACCAACACTAGAGGTAAGAATTCTATTCCTACTACTACATGTATTATCAAGCCTAATTCTTAGATGTCCATTGCTATTGAGAAAGAGACGGATAGCCTTAGGAACTCTGCAATCTTCTTGGTGGCCCAAGACATCAATAAACTCCTGTCGAGAACCTTCCTTAATGATTGGCTCCAGAATATTTGGGGAAAACAATTTGGATTTCACTTTTCCTTTCTTTGCATGGTTCAGAAAGGGCTGTTTTTTTATTTTCTTTAAGAACCCCAAATCCTAGAAAGAGATTGTCACTAGACAATTTTGGAAGATTGGCAATGCCAACTTTAGGGCTCTGCCCTGGACTCCCGACGCTGTCCACAACGAAGTGTTAGCCCTATCGAGCCCCCGCTGGATTACCATGGGCAGCCTACTTCCATTTCTGTGGAACATAATTTCTCAGGCCCTTGAACCCTTCGGCACGGTCCCTAGGGTTGACAAAACTGACGTGCTACTTCCCCACACAGAGCTAGAATTTTGATCATGATCAACCTGGGGATTGATCTCCCGAGTGAGATTGTTTTCGACCTAGATGGCCACACCTATAATTGCCCAATCTCCTTCCTAGGAGGGCTTAATTCCTGCTTCCTATGCAGAAGGGAAGGCCACATGAGGCACGAGTGCCAACTGTTGAACAGAAAGAAGATTGCCCCGAAACCTAATGCAGGGAAAAAGATTGATCCAGAATCCTCCAATAGTAAAACAAACACTCCCACTCCCCATCCTTAAGGCTCTAGTAATCTAGAAGTTGGTATCCCGGTCTCCTCAGAAGCTATTGCGGCTTCTTTAGAAGCGCTCAGAAGAGCATTCAATAAAGACTCTTGCGGATTCCTCCCTCTGGTCCGAATATTGAAGAATTAATTGATCTCCCACAAATAGAGAACATTGATTTTGGGTTAAAGTTGAAGAGTCCCGTATCCAAACATAGGACTCTGAATGCCCAACAACTTGTCCTAAATAAGATCAAGAAGATCTCAGGCCACAGAAGAAGAGAGCCTACTCCTCCACTTAGAGTTTCTAGGCTGGACACTTTAGAGAGTACAAACCAGAATTTAAGGAATACCACTAATGGGAAATCATATGGTGCACTGGAAGCTATCAGAGAAGCATATGACAAGGAAGATAGATTAAACGTCTCAATCATTGTGATACCAACCCCCACTACCCAGGAGCATGCCAATCAAGAGATTATGTCTCCTACTGAAAATAATATCTCTGGGGATGAGAAGTGTGCCTCCCCTAAGGAATGTAGGATGGAAGATGGCCCGGAAGAAGGGGAGATTAGAGAATCAGATATGGCCATTGTTGTCTTCGAAGGAAATGGGCCAACTGAGTATGCTTTCAAGGCCAAAAAGAAGTGCAGGAAACCCTTAACTGGGAAGCCAGTTATGGTTCATATTGGAAGGGGTGATGATCCACAGGATGAAGAAGGGGCTCCCAAGATCAGAAGGAAGAGAGGTAGACCTCCCAACCATGTCACCAGTATCAAACCACTGAAGATACAAAAGAGAAGACTTCCTAACTATTTTAAGAGCTTCCAAGCTCCTATGGAAGAGGACTCCTAATGATGCTATGGATATTAAATGCACATCTTGGAATGTGAGGGGCCTGGAGTCCCCAGACAGGAAGTATGTGGTTAAGAGATTCATTAAAATGCAGAAAGGATTTTACTTCTTTCTCCAGGAAATTAAGGCAGTAGAATTCACTTTAGAAGTTTCTCAAAAATGTATATGGCAAGATGGTAGGAGTGTCTACACCAATCACCAAAGAGGTAAGGGAGGGAGTGTTATACTTATTCACCCTAGATGGGCTAATAAAGTTTCAGACTGGGGGTACTCCCCATGTAATAGAACTGTTTGGGTAAGCCTTAAACACAATAACGTTGAATTTGGAATATGTTCCGTATATGCACCAAATGATCACTATGACAGGATTAAACTCTGGGAGTGGATGTGCAACATGAAGGACATTCCTTGGATTTTTGCCAGGGACTTCAACATGGTGGAGTCCCCACAGGATAAAGGAGGAGGGTCTAGAATGGAGTGGAAAGGAAATAAGAAGCATTTCTGGTCTAAGATGACTAGTAAGCTCAGATTATTTGATCCCCTAGCTGGACAGAAGAAAGATTTCAAAGGGATATGGCATACTTGGTGTAACTTTCAAAAGGGAAATAGAAGAATATATTGCAGGCTAGATAGATTCTATGTCAGTAAAGACCACTTCAGTTTCAGAAAAGAGGATAATGGAGATTGTGTTAAGAGTAGTCCCATACTCCCTATTGGACCATCACCGGGTCACCCTATAGTCTGCTCTATATTTCAATTGGGGAGCACCCCCTTCCCCAGAAAAGGAAACTACTCATTTGCCCTTAACACAACACTATTAAGGAGCAAGGACATCAAGGCTGCCACCCTTATGATTAGATGGTTCAACCATGAGGTGGCTAGGCATCAGAGTCCCATCAAGAGATGGAATCAATGTATAAATAGTTGGAAAACAGTGTTCCAAGTGGTGGGGAAGAAGAGAGCTAAGGACACAAGGAAAGTAGAATCAGAGTTACAGGTAAAACTGTGCCAAGCAGAGCATAACATCCAACTAGATCCAGCCAATGAAGCAGCTAGAGACAATCAAGCTTGGTTTAGAGACTCACTGAGGAAAGTGCAGCAACACAAGATTAATGGTGCTAGGATCAGAGCAAGAGCCAACTGGATCAATGAGGGAGACAGGGGATCGAGGTTTTTTTCCAACTCCTTAAGGCTAAAGAGGCTAAGACTAGAATTGAGTGCATATGTCTAGGAGATTACCTCACCTCACAGGAAGGTATCGTACAAGCTTTCGTAGAATTCTATACCAAATTGTTTACCTTAGAGGATTCAGGCTCAGAGGTGGAGAGAAGGAACAAGATCAAGAATATCATCTCTCCTCAACTCAAGGAGGAAGATTTAGTAGCACTGAGCAACCCAATTTGAGTTGAGGAGATTAATGGGGTCATTGAACATATGAGCAATGAGAAGGCCCCCGACCCTGATGGACTACCTATTGAATTCTATAAGGACAACATAGAATGAATTGGGCAGGACCTATTGCAGGTCTACAATGAGGCATTTGAGGAATGTTCCTTGGGATCGGAGATTAATACTGGTAGTATTAAACTAATATCCAAGGATGGTGATAAAACTCTGATTAAGAATTGGCGCCCTATTACCCTCCTAAATGTGTCCTACAAAATCATGGCTAAAGTTCTAGCAAGGAGCCTGGTAGATATCCTTCCCAAAGTGATTAGCCCCACCCAAACAGGGTTTGTGAAGGGGAGATACATATTAGAGAACCTAATCACCTGTTGGGAGACTATGGAGTGGGAAAAAACCTTTGGACAACAAGTCAACATGCTCTTGATAGACTATGAGAAGGCATATGACATGATAGAATGGAAGTTTATTATGACAATGTTAGAAGCTCTGGGAATTCCTAAGGAATTCAACCATATGGCGCTTACCTTAATGAAGGGGGCTACAGCTGTAGTAGAAGTGAATGGGATGCGGTCTGAACCCTTCCCATTATCCTGATCTATAAGGAAGGTTGCCCATTGGCCCCGACCTTATTTGTGATAGCAGCAGACTCCTTATTCTACATACTTACAGATAATTCTATCTCCTCGAGGGTCATGGGAGTCAAATTACCTAATGATGAGGAGCTGACTAATGTTTAGTTTGCAGATGACACCTCCATCATGATAGAGATGTGTGAAAATAACTTTAAACACCTCATGAACAAGTTGGACATATTCTACGTGGTCTCAGGCAACAAGGTGTCCATCCCTAAATCAACCTTGCTAGGATGGGATGACTCAGCACCAGGGTGGTACAATCAGTTTGGATTCTCTTGTGGAGGGCCTCTACAACAAGTCCAATACCTAGGTATTCTTTTCTCTGTTAAACCAGACCTAAAAAACATGTGGGATTGGGTGAAGAATAAGATAGAAGGAAGCTGAATAAATGGAACAGGTTCCTCTCGTTGGCAGGAAGGATCCAAGTTTGTCAAAAGATTATGGCTGCATACCCTATATATTACTCTTCAGCCTGACTCTTTAATCAATCACAGATTAACTTCATTCACAAGGTTATCAGGGACTATTTGTGGTCGGATGGTAAAGGAAAGAAGAAAACTCATGCTGTCAGATGGGATTGGTGCACTAGGGCAACTGTGCAAGGGGGATTAGGACTGAAGGATCTTAGATGACAGGGAATGGTGCTTGTTGTTGAATGGATAGCCAAAGCTTCTCAAGGGAATGAGCCTTGGAAGATCCTGATAAGAAATAATATTAGCAAGGCCACCCCAGCCCATGCTAAGCATTGGAAGAACTTGCCACTAATTGATCTCATGGCTGGGAAATTCAAAGTGATAGTTACAGGTTCAGTAGTGTTCCAATCTATATGGAAAGGAAGGGAGGAAATAAGATCCAGTGTGGCAGGGTCTGTCTTATTAGATCAGGAGCAGAATGTGTGTGGGGAGTGATCCATCTGGTGGAACCTCTACAAGGGTGATAAACCTTTGGCTCAGTTGCAAGGATGTTCTGCAAGGAAGTGGAACTCCTTAGGCAGAAGTTACTTTTCAGATATCATTGAGGATGGGAAGCTGATCGCCTAGGATGACCTTGTTTCCAAATATGACATACCCCTCTCCCAGAGGAGGACATATACCACTCTAAGGGAGGCATGCTCAACTCTCAATCTCCCCAGAGACACCTCAGTTGCATCAGACATAATGGATCTAATCAAGTGGTTTGATGGCACTCCACTTTGGAACACTAAAGCCAAAGCAATGTATAAGATACTTGCAGATAAAGATACCATCTATGAGCACCGGAATGTTAAATGTAATCTTAACTTAGACCGTACTACATGGAGTAAATATCTTGCTAAACTACGACACAACCCTGCTGAACCTAAAGTGCTATGTTTCATGTGGCATTTTCTTCTGCATAGGTTGCCTATTAAGAAACCTTCTGGTGAACCAAATGCCTGCTCCTACACTGAACCCGAGTCTATCCTGCATATATTCTTTGAATGTCAGTTTGCTTTAACCGTGTGGAACCTATTTGGGCTGGAACTAAACAATAAATTTCACATACTAGATATCTTTTGTGGGAATCTGATGGGACTGGATAAAAGATGCAATTTTTTCTGGTCAACTCTTTCCTTTCACATTCTATGGCATATTTGGAAGTTAAGGAATGATGATATTTTCAATAGTAGGAGTAGAGTTCTTACTGAGTCTCTGCGGAGACTCATATCATTTAATGTTGCCTCGCAGGTTACCATGATTTGCAGGTAAAAGAACAGAAAGCGCTTAAAGTCATTAGAGAAGTTAGGAATGTTCTTGATAGAGAGCAAATCACCTGTAAAATGTCTACCAAAGCTGAGGGGGACTTCGACTATGATGTCACCATAGGGCAGATGCTGCAGCAGATCAAAGACCATAAGAGACTAATAGAAAACCAGAAAGATAAAGGAACCAAGACAGCGCAGGGGAACACCTCAGGTGCAAACATTATGGCTGATAAATAAGGAGTGGGTAATAGTGAGTCGACAGGATCGAGCCAAGTATTGCAGGATCAGACTTCAGTTGGAACTCCCATTATACAGGATCCTAGGATCGGATCACAATATCTGACACCCATCTCTGTGCACCCTACACTACCCTGGGAGGCTTATATGTCAAATCCTTATAATGATATTTTTTAGGACAATTTGAAGCTGAAAGGGGCAGATCATCAATTGCCATGGACAACATGGTTTCCTAGATAGGAGCTTTCTAACAGTAGTCTGAAATATATATTTTGTAAACAGTTTTGATTCACTTTTGATACATGATTACTTGACTCCCTTTGTATGAAAGGGAAGATGTACTATTTTTGTAAGTTTGTGCTCTGGTACTTGATACAACTGTAAACTCTCAATGATTTCAATATTTAATATATTATAGTTAATAGAAAAAAATTGCTTGTGGGCAAGCAAATTTGGGGACAGACAATTGTCACTTCTCCTTATCAAGTGTAAGATTAATAAAGACCTTTAGCCTAATTTCTTAATTTTTCTTGTAGGGTTATGGGGTGATAAAAAGAGAAACAATTAAATAATTAAATTTAAGTTGTTGAAGAGACATTATATTATTAAAAAAAGACAACTTATGTTTAATTATTTTAAAAAGTGGTTATAAGTGGGTTAAAAATTGTTGCTAGGACCAAGGTCCTTAAACTGATCAGTCTAAAGACACTTTTTGATTTTGAATGAAAACATAGAAAGATAAAATTATATTATATTCCCTCAAGAAGTTATATAAGGAGGATTGGTCTCAAAAAAAGGTCATTTTGCTCGTTTTGTCATTTTTTTCTTCTAGAGAATGAATGCAAGTTTTTATTCTATCCTTGGGGATGAAAACTCTTGGCAAGATGGTTTTGAGGGCAAAAGCCCTCGAAACTATTTGAGTGATTTAATCTAGAGGTCACCAGAGTGTTGATTGTTTGCAGTTTCAAAGTTTGATTATATGGTTTTAATTGTGCTAGTGTAATAGAAAATTCATTTTCAGCTATTGCAGTAGAAAGGTGATATCATATTTGCTTGCTTTAATTATCGAAATTTTGGACGCATTGTCATTTTTGTGCAAGTCATATCAATTTGAAAGGGATCACAACATTTTTTAGTCTTGAAAGTTGATTGTACCATTTTTTTCGATCACGACTGTTGTCTGTACCAATTTACAGACCTTTATTAGGCCTACATCTCTATCATGGCCATACAGTCTCTTGTGGGGAATTCACTATCCCTATTGTATTGATTAGATGTCCAAAAAAGATTGTACTATTCCATTTGGTTGGCTGTGCTCTTTTGGATTAGGCGTACCTTCTTTGAGATGAATTGCAGCCCATTGAGGATATACTCATTGATTTTATTTTCTTTTTAGACATATTGTACAACCCGCAGCAACAACACATCACTTGTACATGAGGGACAACTATTATTGGGTATTTTTAAGGGTTTTTGATGCAGAGTACACTGCAAGAAGACTTGATGAGCCCCAACAACTAGCTACTTCTTCAAGCTTCCAATCTCATTATTCTCAATCCACACAAATCTTCCTAGGATGTCTCCTGACTCACCCAAGGGGTCAGTAGGCTCCCTTTATCTTTTCCTTGTCTTCCAAATCAAATCATAGAACCTAGTAATCTCTCTTTTAGGGATACTTTCCCTAAACCATTCAATAAGCTATAAAACTTCACCAGTGGATTTAACATTCCATTCTGATGGATTGAATGCTCTCAATAGACCCTAGAGACCAAGAATCCACCATTTGTTTAGGCCTAGAAGTCTCAAGAAGTGTCGAATCCCAAATAGCCTAAGATTCCTTGTAGCCCTAACCAGTGAGGTTTTGGGACTTAAATTTTTGTGACAGAGGGATCTATGAAAACTAAATAGGTTCCTAGACACCCTTTATGGAGCTTGTAAGATCCCCAAAGCCTTGGTACCTTGATCTACTCCTGCACCCCTAAACACTCACAAACACACAGACCTAATTAGCAAATTTAGGCTTGGTTTGTTAGGCAAGTAGTATAAGGTGGGTTCATAGATGAAAGGCATTGCTTTGGATGGATTCCTCTACCCCAATTTAGTCTAGAAACACCTCTGGTTCGATCCCCAAACCCATACACAACACATGCATGTGACTATTCCAAACGACTAGGCTAATTACATAGGGATAATTAGCCTAGGGCTTGATGTTAAAAATATCAGGACTAAGAGTGAGAGCCCAAGCTTCTGGATTCTTCAAGACCATGATCCTAACTAGCTTTTTCCAAGTGGCCAAGGAGA
>MU224968.1:4573582-4587122 GCA_018584345.1 Thuja plicata
TAATTACATAGGGATAATTAGCCTAGGGCTTGATGTTAAAAATATCAGGACTAAGAGTGAGAGCCCAAGCTTCTGGATTCTTCAAGACCATGATCCTAACTAGCTTTTTCCAAGTGGCCAAGGAGATACACTGGATAAAACTCTTGTTAGGATCACATCTTGAAACTGGCCCAGTATCACCTTGGTTTCTCAGACAGCGAGAATGAAAAATCAATAACTTTGCACCCACTTAACAAAATGACTTCAAATCAACTGGAAATGTTAGAAGACTCAAAGCATTGTAAATTTTTGCAACTAGATCTTCAATGTCAATCCGTACTAGGCCGTACCATACAAATAAGACTCAAAATACTCTTTTATTTCCTTGCAAAAACATCAAAACTTGTACAGTCTGTGTTCTCTTCCGCATGGGAGGCATCCTCTCCTCTAATATGATCCTCCAAGGGTTTCAAAAGCTTCAGAAGGTGGGAGAGGTCGGTTACCAAAGAGTTGTCTTATCTTGAGCAATAATTTGCAAAAGTTGCTCATGCAACATTTTGCAAAAAGCCACTTTTTTGCAATAAGTGACAAAGTTGCTAATTTGGGTAAAAGCCAATCTTACCGACCTCCCAAGGTGTGGGAGAGGTCTATCCCATGACTAGGACCTAAACTAAAGAATTTAAAGCATACTTCTAAACTAGACACACAAACAACAACTAGCAAGGTCTAACTAAGGTTTCAGGTACCTAGGTTTATAACTTCACCTTAGGTCCTTTACCTTACATCAAAGACCTTAACAACAAACACACCCAAGGGTGATCTCATGGATTCACCTTATTACAAACATCAAAAACAAGCAAAACTAGGAGCTTTAGGAGGTGCCTCGCACTATACTCCTTATGACAAAAGGAACTCAAGTCTCTTGAGTTGTGAATTCTTCAAGTGGATAACCTGTCTTCAGAATGTCTTCAGGGTTCATCCAAGTTGCATCTTCAACTGGTTGATGTTTCCATTTAACCAAGTACTCATAGTAGGTACCCCTCCTGGTTTTCTTGTTCACTCTCTTGTTTAGAATACCTTCAATCTCAGGAGGAGTTGCTTGTGGCATATCCCTGAGTGGTTGGAGTGTAGGAGGGTCTGGAGTACCTGTAGGATTAGTTGTACTTTCTTCTCCTTTGTAAGCGTAGATGTCTGCCACATTGAAAATAGGTGATAAGCCAATGTGGGATGGTAGGTCAATTCTATTGGCATTGTTGCCACATTTCTTCAGAATTTTGAAAGGTCCAATCTTTTTCATCATCAGTTTTGTATATTTTCCTTTGGGTAGTCGTTCCTTCTTGAGGTGGACCTTCACCAAGTCTCCCACCTTGAACTGTAGTTCTCTTCTCTTCTTGTCAGCATGGGCTTTATACTTCTCAGTGGTATGTTTCAATCTGGTCTGCACCTGCTCATGGATATGCTTCATTACCTCTGCAAAGTCCTCAGCTAAGGCACTTCTTTTTTCTATTTCTTTGATGTCCCTGAGTTCTAAGACTCCCCTAGTGTGGGTGCCATAGACAATCTGGAATGGGGTTATGCCAGTGCTCCTATTGACTGAATCATTGAATGAAAACTCTGCTTGTGCTATAATTGTGTCCCAAGCCGCTCCATGGTCCTGTGTGAGGCATCTCAGAAGGTTGCCAAGGGACCTATTGATGACCTCTGTCTGACCATCAAACTGTGGGTGATAAGAAGATGACAGAGAGACATTAGTGCCTAATTTTCTCCATAGTGTCCTCCAAAAGTGGCCTAAAAACTTAGGATCCCTGTGCTATTATTGATAGTGGTAATCCATGAAGTCTTACAACTTCTTTGAAGAACAATCCAGCTATGTGAGATGCGTCATGAGTTGTCCTACAAGGGATAAAGTGTGCCATTTTGGAAAATCTGTCAACTACAACATAAATGCTATCAAATCCAGACTTGGTCTTTGGAAGACCCAGGATAAAATCCATACTTACTGAATCCCATGGTTTGGTAGGGATGGGTAAAGGAGTGTATAATCCAGCATTTGAAGTGTGTCCTTTGGCTTGTTGGCAAACTGAACAATTCTCCACAAAACTCCTAACCTCTGTTTGCAGTCTAGGCCAGTAGTAAAATCTCCTAACTAGCTCCAAAGTCTTGTCCACTCCAAAGTGACCAGCTAGGCTTCCACAATGTTTTTCTTTTATAATGCTCTCCCTCATAGATTCTTTAGGAACACATAAAGAACTTCTTTTGAAAAGAAGACCATCTTGTACAAGGAACTCAGAGAAATTAGTATGGTATCTGTCTGACATTTCCATGCAAATCTGGTAAGCCTCTTTGAAATCCTCATCTTGGTTATACATATCCTTCATGGCATGGACCCCAACACTCTCTAACTGGATGGTTTGAATGGCTAAATGTCTCCTACTGAGGGCATCAACAACTTTGTTCACAATTCCTCTTTTATGCTTGATGGAGAATGTATAAGACTGCAAGAACTCCATCCATTTCACATGTTTGTGATTGAGTTTCTACTGCTGGTTTAGGAAACTAAGTGCATGGTTATCAGTGAAAACAACAAATTCCTTGGGCAATAAATAATGCCTCCATTTCCTAAGTGACTGAATCATTGCATACATTTCAAGATCATAAGTGGAGTATTTTTGCTTAGCCTCATTGAGCTTCTCACTGAAAAAGGCAACAGGCCTACCTTCTTGGCTCAAGACTCCTCCAATGGCTTTGTTTCTTGCATCACATTCAACTGTGAACACTTTATGAAAGTCTGGAAGAACTAGTATAGGCTGCTCTGCAATCTTTTTCTTTAGTAACTCAAAGGACTCATTAGCTTCATTAGTCCATGAAAACATGCATTTTCTTCCACCTTTTATGGTGTTAATGATGGAAGCACATATACCACTAAAGTTTTTGATGAATTTCCTATAAAAGCTAGCTAAGCCATGAAAACTCTTTACCTCTGATGGAGTAGTAGGAGGTGGCCAATTGAGGGTGGCTTCAACTTTGGTGAGATCCATCTTTAGACTGTTTTTGGAGATTACAAAACCCAAGAACACAAGTTCTTTTTGAAGGAATGTACACTTGTCTATATTGATTTTCAACTTCTCTTCATGGAGTTTCCTCATTACCATGTCCAAATGCTTGAGGTGTTCTTCCCTACTCCTGCTAAAGATCAAAATATCATCAAGCTACACAACAACAAATTTGTTAAGAAAGGGCTTCAATACCTCATTCATCAATCTCATAAAAGTGCTTGGAGCGTTGGAAAGGCCAAAAGGCATCACAAGCCATTCATAGAGACCCTCTGATTCTTATTTGGTGATAGCCACTTTTGAGATCTATCTTGGAATAGTAACTTGCACCTCCCAGACAGTCCATTAGATCCTCAATTCTAGGCATAGGAAACCTATATCTGATGGTTATCCTATTTATTGCCCTAGAGTCCGTACATAACCTCCATGTGCCTTCTTTCTTAGGGGCTAGGACTGCAGGGACAGCACAAGGACTCACACTTTTCCTAATAAGGCCTTTTGACAACAATTCCTCAATCTGCCTTGCTACCTCTTGATTCTGTTCAGGGGTTAACTTATATGCTGCCTTGTTGGGAAGAGTAGCCCTTGGTATGAAGTCTATGCAGTGACTTATCTCTCTCTCAGGTGGGAGAGACTCTGGTGTGTTTTCAACAATGATGCCTTTGTACTGATCTAACAGTGCTTTCACTTCTTTTGGGCCTACATCCCTAATGGGTTCTTGGACTTTGGACTCCTTCAAAGGTGCCTTTTTGGGTCTTACTACTACTGCATAACAAGGGGTATCCTTCTCCTTTAGGACTTTCATGAATTCTTTTTCCCCAATGTGTAAGACAGTACTAGTATTATGTTTCTCTTTTTCACAGTCAGGAAGTGGATTCATTACATATTCAACACCATCTTTGGTTATAGTATAAACATTAGATTTTCCATCATGCCTAGCATCTACATCATACTGCCAAGGCCTCCCTAATAACAAATGACATGCATCCATCTCTATGATATCACATAGAACCCTGTCTGTATACTCTCCTATCTTGAAATCTACCCAAACTTGCTCATTTATAATGGTTTGCTTTTGTTTTGTCAACCGAGAAGCCTTATAAGGGAAAGGATGAGGGATAACATGTAGTTTAAGCTTAGTGACTAACTCCCTAGAAGCAATATTATTTGTAGAGCCAGAATCAACAATAACCTTGCATACCTTATTGTTCACCTTGCAGCTTGTTCGGAATAATGACTTCCTCTGAGGTGGTTCTGCCATAGTAGGTACTCTTAGGAGTGTCCTTTGCATCATTAAGCATTCTCCTTGCTCTGGATTTGCAGGCCTTGAAGCTGCAGAGTGATAAGAGGATACACTTTGGGTGTCATCCTCTTGGGTGAGTTGTACTCTTCTGTTCTCTCCTTGTTTGCTAGAGCCACTCTTTTCAGGACATCTGAAGGGCTGGTGTCCCACTTGATTGGATGTAAAAGTTTTTCCAGTGAAGACACTAGACCCTCTTCCTCCAAACCTTCCCCTGCTGTTGGATCTTCTCCCTCTGAAATTATTTCTATTATTATGTTCTCCTTCTGACTCATGGTGATTGAACTCTCCTTGACCTCTTTGGAATGGCCCTCTACCATTAAATCTCCCTCTTCCTTTGAAATTATTCCCTCTTCCTCTATTATTTTGTTCTCCCCTCCTCTTTTGCTTTTCTTCAATTTTGAGTGCCATTTGGAAACATTTGTGTACTGATTCAGGGTTAAATAAGCTCATTTCATCTTGAATACTATATTTCAACCCATTGATGTACCTAGCAAGTTTGTGCTTTTCACTTTCAAGAACCCTGGCCTTCAAGGTCATTTTATGGAATTCCTCAGTATATCCACTCGCATCAAGGTCTTTCTGTCTAAGATTTTGCAACTTCTTGTGGAGAGTGATTTCGTAGTCTTCAGGTACAAATTGTTTCTTGACTTCCACCAGCATCTTCTTCCATGTTGAGATAGGATTCCTTCCTTCTTCCACTCTTTCATTTTGTATAAAGTTCCACCAACTCAAAGCAGGACCCCTCATTCTGGATTTTGCTACTCTGACCTTCTGATTTTTAGAGATGTTGTCATACTCAAAGTAGTTCTCCAATGCTTCCACCCAATCCATGCATTCTTCAGGATCCATCTTCCCACAAAATATGGGCATATCTGATTTTTGATCTCTTCTCCCAACTCTTTCAAGAGCTTCAAGAAGTTTCAACTGATCTGCAGGCATATTCTTTGTCTCATCTTCTTCTTCTTCTTCTTTTTCTTTCTCTATTTGGAGGTCTTTTAGCTTCCTTATCTCCTCTTCCATCCTTTTGTTCTTAGCTGCTTGTTCCCTGACAATTTTTGCCAATTCCACATTAGTGATTCTAGTGGGGATTTCCTCTTCTAAAGAGCTTTCTGTCCTCTCAGCCATTCTTCACTCCTTCCAAGATCTTAAATGGCTCTGATACCACCTGATGCAGAGTACACTGCAAGAAGACTTGATGAGCCCCAAGAACTAGCTACTTCTTCAAGCTTCCAATCTCATTATTCTCAATCCACACAAATCTTCCTAGGATGTCTCCTGACTCACCCAAGGGGTCAGTAGGCTCCCTTTATCTTTTCCTTGTCTTCCAAATCAAATCATAGAACCTAGTAATCTCTCTTTTAGGGATACTTTCCCTAAACCATTCAATAAGCTATAAAACTTCACCAGTGGATTTAACATTCCGTTTTGATGGATTGAATGCTCTCAATAGACCCTACAGACCAAGAATCCACCATTTGTTTAGGCCTAGAAGTCTCAAGAAGTGTCGAATCCCAAATAGCCTAGGATTCCTTGCAACCCTAACTAGTGAGGTTTTGGGACTTAACTTTTTGTGATCTTATGTCATTTACTTTGTTTTGCAAGAAGAAGAATTCCAATCCCAAATGTTTGAGGAAGACACTCATGTTCGAGAATTCCAGTTCCAATGTTGAAGACATCCAATTTTCATTTGATCCAGTTCGAGACATTCAGGGTTCAAGATTTCGAAAGATCAAAGTTCAGTACATAGATCTAGAACCATGGCCGAGATAGTTCTATGTTAAGAAGTCCTAGAATGCATGAATCATCTCAAGACATCAAGAACAAGAAGAATTATCGAAGGTAGAAGTTATTTCAAGACACACCCCCCATCGTCGTGCCATCAACAAAAAATGGCGCTAGGAGAGTTGAATTGAAATTCATTTTGGAGCAATTTAGAAAACTAGATCATTGGTGGTACATAAACCCTGCATCATTGCGACATCAACAGAAATTGGCGCTAGAAGGAAGGCATGAATGTGAACACTAAATCATCGACAAAGGAGTACAATACATTTTCAGAAGATAAATTCTCAAGCATGGCATCAGAGGCGAAAAACGATCAAAGGAGAGATAATTTCAAAAGAAGTAACTGGAGTTGGATTTGGATTACAAAATGATGCATTACTGACATGGCGCCCAATCATCTACACCAGCTAGTCAAAGATCTTCAAGTCAAAGTCAACACATTTAAGGAAGGGAATCAAGAATAATCCATTCAAGGCAGACAGTGCATTCAATGCATAGTGGGCATTTTTGCCCCACTAAGGAAGTGGCTCTCTCTTGATTGGTCTTTGTGGACCCATGCACTAATTGTTTATTCTCTTTCTTTGCCCTAACCCTAATTAGGGCTGAGGTGGAAAAATCTGGGCCATCGGTTATTGTTTTGATCCGGGCCACTCGTTGTAATTGGGGACCTATATAAAGGCCTCACTTCTCATTTGTAAAGCAGTGGAACTTTGAGATTGTTGCTAAGAGCTATTGAGACAATAAAATTTTCATTGAAACGTGCTGATTATTTGATGTGTCTTGAGGCTTGCTTGGTTTCATAATTCCCTCATATAGATTAAGTTGTTAGATAAAGTGTTGTGATTTCAATGGAAAATATGATGGTGTTTTGATGAATTCCTTTGGTTCACACTTTCGACGTTTTACTGATTGTAAATCGTTGGGAAAAGTTAGCTTGAACCCCATTCTTGCATATGCTTAACTTTTGTCATTCACGTACATTGTTCTTCATGATGGTGTTTGTGGTGGTATGAAAATCTTTTGCATAACCCTTGAAGATTGCACCGGTTCTCGTGTAGTTGTAGTATAATTTGGTGAAGCAAAACTTGGTTATTCAGGAATTTGTCCACCAAAGTACTGACTGTTGCTATCATTACCCTTAGGTTAGATTAGATTAGAATTTATGAACCTTAAACCCCTTTTATTTCCGCTTATCTCATGAAAATCCAAAAAAGAAGAGCTTCATTGCAAATCTTTTGATAGTTCCCGTGTTCATCATGATGTGAAATCATTCCAAGTTTGAAAACGTAAGGCCCCTTGTGATCATCAACAAATCACATTTACCACCGAGCTTATCCACAATCAAGACCTGACATAAAAGGAACCTTGGAGTTATCGTATGATCTTCTCGCAATCTTAGCATACACGAGACTTTGATCAAGAGAGGATAAGATACCTCGGTATTTTGTTCTACTGTTTGGTGAGTCATAAAACACACATCAACAAGATGTACTAGCATCTATACTAAGGACAAATGGTGGCAAATAATTGTATAACAAGATATAGATGATAGGAAGCATTAGATATATATGCATAAACTCCTCTCATTTTAGTTCAATGCAAAGATATTTATGCAACGATGCATAAAATGCCACAATAAACAAAATGATTGGAGTACTATATTTTTTGAGTGATCATTAGCAAGGAATGCGCAGAAGCTTAACTATTGCCAGTAGTCATTGACTCATTAGTATATGCCAAATAGTAGGGGCCGTACCCTTATTTGGAGAGAGAGAAATCTAACCAAGGAGTTAAATGACACAACATCTCTTTTCCCTACGGTTAATCTATATGGTAATTTCGCCATTCCAAATAAAATCTGCACAGGCTCTTAACCGGAAAATCTTAGTCTTTAATTGTTGTAAATAAGATATGCTATTTATAGCAGCAGCATGAACATATTTGTTTTTTCATGATGAGTGGCATCTGTTATGTCCAAGATATGATTTTAGCATTCATCAACTAGACTAGAGATGTTTTTCAATTCCTCTAAACCGTTATTTAAAGGCACTGATTAATTCTTACTAATTACAAACTTTTGTTTTGTGTTGATTTAACCCACCTGGGCTGAAAAGGTAGTCTACTGGCAATCCACTAGCATGGATTAGAACCAGGTTTCAAGTATTGCTTTCTTTTCTTCAGCAGAACTATACATGTCACATTATGTTTCATTCATTCTAACTTCTTAAGAAGTTAAATTTTCTATCTTAGCTTCATTCATAAAAATTTCTTGGTCATGTGATTAGATTTTTCTCCCTTTTTCTTCCTTGTTCTTGCCCTTTGTCCAAATTATCCTCTGTTTAGAACACTTGTTTCATTGTTGGATGTGGCTTAGATTTTTCTTTCCTTGATTCATATTCTACCATCTCAATTTTATTCAAAATCCCTGATCTGGTGATCCACTGCCCTACATACAAAACAAGCATATGGATTATTGAAATAGTATACTTTTTGTAGCTTGATGGTGTTTGCAAGCTTATAGCTGAAGGAAGTTCTTTGTTAAGATCAATGCCGACTTAAACCATGGTATGGGATCTAGAAATTTTCACATTATTTTATTCTTTAAACAGAGCCTTCTCAAAATGTTTGACAATTCACTTTAAATAATTCACGAGCAACTTTTTCACAAAGGCATATTCAATCCATGATGGATATTTAGGCTCAAGCATCGGACCAATCTCAAACCTTCAATATTAATAATAATTTAACTGTTGACCATACTCCAGGGTCACATTAATGTTCATTGGTAAATTTCCTAGCTTTCTTTAGAAGGTTATGATGAAATGTATTAAGACTTGTTTAATAAATGACAAAGGTCATTCTTCGCAATTCTTTAACTTTTTTAAACATCAAATACAGAGAAGAAGGTACTGAATAACTGAAATTGATTTAATAAACAACAGAGAAGAAGATACTAAAAAAGAAAATTAATCTAATAAACAATAAGGAGATTGCGCAAGATAAAATCATTAGGGAATCATCCATATTCACTTTAGCAGAACATGAGATCACATGAAGGATTGGCGAAAGTGTCTGGAATGGAAAGTATGATTACTAACTGCCTAACAGGCTAAACATACTGGGACCTTTCCACCATAGAATTATCATCTCTTTTGAGGCAGTGACTGTCTGGTGTTGTTGAAGGGATTAATTCTACTATGTTTCTTTGCAATGGATTGCAACTTTATAAGTACTTTTGGTTTGTTAAACTATTTAGTAGCAGTTTTTAGTTGTTTGTATCCTATTTGCACAACATTTTATGTTGATGCAGATCAAAGATATATCTTATAGTTTGACTATTGATCCTGATGATTTTGATTGGGTTTCCAGTGGTAGCCGTATTGCCACATTATGACAACAGGGACACAAGAACTTGGATAAATAACTGGCAGCAAATATATCCTGTATATTCCATACAATCTTGTTTTCCATGGCAGCTCCTTGCCGCTGAATTATAATATTTTTGTCAGTCCTAAGTCTTGACAGTTGTAGTCTGTATGTTTTAGAAAGTAATAATAGTCTCCAAGAGTCAGAAAGGATCTCGTATTTAACTCCTTTGGATTTTGAATTATTTTATAACTGGCGAGGGAGAAGGGATTGGGTGGCTTTGATCTTCATTTATATGGCATCAGGGAACCCCAAGCGCATTACGACTATATACATCCTTGTTCGGAACCTATTGAAAAGATGATCATAGTTTTCAATCATATTTTCTCATTGATCTAAATGTAATGGCTGTCATGGTTGCTTATATGAGATAAACTAGTGTAGTGAGCATTTTCTTGATTTCTGAAATGGTATTCACCATTAACATTATTCAAGAGCTTGTTTTTGGTGTGAGCATTTTTGTTCCGCTTCATTTTGGGAACTGGGAAAAACTGTTCCTGACTTGTATAGTAGTAAGATTTTACATTTTACCGGGTTTCTCTTGTATTTTCGAACTTGTATGATATAAATTTGAGCTTTTCTAATATGTTGAAACTATCAATATCTTTCTAAATAGAAAATATTAATAAAACACATCTTATGTTTATTTTGTTGCAAATAGATTACAATGTTTTCTTTATGCTCATTAAATTGTTATTAATGACTAAATGAGAATTTTGTGATTTCAAGAAATTATTCCTGCAAGGTTTACTTCTTTTGCGGATTTTAACTGAAGTTATATTATTATAATTTCGTTCAGCTTGCTGCAATAGCATGTTTAAAGACGAAACACTTGTATATACTTTTGACAGTGTAAACTCTTACAAACAGATTATTTTATTTGATGTCACACATGCAAATCCTCTGAAAGGGTTGATTTGCACCAATGATGAGTCTTCCCAGAATGGTTGATTTTTTGTTACACCTGTGAATGAATCTTCCTTGGTTTTTTCATGCATCAGGATGTTGTTTCCCATTCTCAAAGATTGAGAAGGGGCACATGTATAGCTTACAAAGGTATTGGTGATTCAGGTTAGGAATACAGAGTTGGTAGATATCACTCGACCACCAAGAAAGCCCCAGAAGATTCTACTTTGTGGATGGCGGCGGGACATTGATGATATGGTTTTGGTGAGTACTTGCTTTCTGGACCCCTGAATTTGCTCTGCTTACCCTTTCCTGCCATGTTGCAGGTACGGAGAGGGTTCATTCCCAAAGTTACTTGCCCTCAGAAGTTTCCAGAGAGGATCCTTGTCTGCGGTTGGCGCCGTGATATTGATGATATGATTATGGTAGGTGATTGGTATCGTGTTGCCAAAAGTGAGAATTGGCAGCTTGCTACAAGACATACACTTCACTGCAGGGCTTTCACTGATGTTTTAATCTGAGTCTGTTTTGCATTCTTGTTGATATTTTTGGCACTCACCAAGGAACTTTAAATACAATGCCCACCTCTATATGGAAAACTAATTCATAGACATATGGATGAATTATTGGTATTTTCTATCAATTGATAACAGATAACATGTGCACCTATAGGCAGATTTTGTCAGAGCATTTATCGAGACTGTACACAATGTGAAACTTACGGAGATATTCCTGAAAGCAGACAAGCTTGCTTATGAACCATAACCGTCAACCATAAACATTTGTGATGATCATCAATCATAATTAATTGCCCTCTGGCTATTCTGAAGGTTAATCAGTTTCAACCCTTTAAATAAATGTAGAGAAACTGAGAAAGTAATAGTTGTTAAGGCTCCACTAAACGCTCTTGCAGGTTGCATAGATAATATCCATCATCATGCAATATGATGGGATGAGGGTCATGTTGATCTTCAGACTCAGAAAGACTGTAAAATGCACAAAGAAAGAATTTATAATGTCTAATCAAGTTATATCCATTTCTGCAAATTGTGCCTCAAGAGAACTGTGTCATTAAGCATAAAAATAACTAAACAGTGGTAGCTTTTTTGATAAGAAACCAAAAGAAGAAAAATCGTTGTGATGATAGAAGCAATTGTTATTGTATAATAAATAATCAAGCACTAGTCTAAAAGAAACGATGTATGAACTTCTTGTGTTTACCATAAACTTAATATTGAGAAAAGGATAATTAATGATTAAACATTTTTGTAAATTGAGTTTCATATACATTTTACAGTATTACACATTGAAAGTTTGAACTAACTATTTATGATTTTCCAAAGCCTGTAATTTGATGAAATAAGAGAAATTTGTGTCTACAAAATACATCTTTGACAGCTATCATCATTAGTATCCAAAAATGGAATAGTAAATTCACCAATCTATTGTTCATGCATTGCTAGTGACCTTTCTGGAACACTTGTCATTTTCTATTGTATAATTTTCCTTGTTCAAGAAATGAATATTCTGACTACTCATATACCTAACACTGCACTTCTAAAGGCTATTTCTAAGGAATAATGTTTCTAGACACAGATCTGCATTATATCATTTTGACACAGGGTAGCTGCTAAGAAAAAACTTGCTATCTTACTTTTTCTAGATACTATTTTTTGTTAGACATTATCAAGGCTTCCCATCTCCTCAAGCAGATAATCACTATGGCAATTTGAGACACATCTGCAAATGTGTTTAAGGGACTGTTAAGACTAACTGGTCTAATCATGTGCCTGTCAGTTGCGAAAGATCCCCAAACCTGCTTTTTTTATTGGTAAACTATTCCCTTCTTAACCACTGTTTAGTGGTCACAAAACCTGCTTTTTTTATTGGTAAACTATTCCCTTCTTAACCACTGTTTGGTGGTATTGACATCTTCAAATATATCAAGGAGTTGCACCTTGCTTTGTCTTTGAGTTATTTCAAATTCAGATAAGGATGCAGATTATTAGATAATATTGTATGTTTAAAAGCTATTTGGCGATCTGAACATGGTTCTTTCTCACAAAATCTCTATGATTTACAGATAGAACCTATGCCAATTAACAACCAGACCTGCTTATACAGATTAATATTATTCTCTTAATTATTCAGAAAAACATAAGTGACAAATGTATAAACTTTAAAGGCATCTAAAAACATAGCAAACATAGACATTGTACAAGATACCCTTGAGCCTGAAGAGACTGAGAGAAATATGTCTTCAAGTGACCAAAATGGTTAGTGAGACTGGAAATTTCTGGGAGTATATATAAATTCTTTATGACTTCCTCCACTTGTAGTCAACACTCATTAAGATAAGAATGGCATTAAATGGTTAACATGCCATATGAATCTATTCAAGGAATAAGGGGTATGTGATGATTAAGCTTTGTGTTATGACACCACAGATCTATACTGTTTGGAGGGAGTATTTGTAATGAGCCTGATTTGGCCTCAACTTTAAACCACTCTAAATCTCATCAAATTCAGAAATTTGGCATTTTAACAAACAATTTGCAGGCAAACATTTATACCACTGTGATGACCTTGTCTAAACTCGCTAAGATCTTTCTTTACAACATTCAAATATTTGATAGTAAATTTGTAATTATCTGAATTGCAACAGCACTTTAATGTAGAATTTCAAACCAATCATATGAAATTGTGCCAATCATATATTGCCAACGTAGAACCACTAACAGCTTGTCTTTTATTTATTATTTCTCAATATTTGGTTTTCATGATTTTCAATATATGAGAGTAAAACATAACATGCAGAAGTATTACACCACGTTTTTATGAAGGAGCAGCAGATAGAAATTAGTAAAACGTCATCAGCATAATGAAAACGTGAGAGTTCAAGCACCAACCCATTACTACGATTTCCTTCTAGTGTTGAAGACGTTGCTGGTAAGAAGTGGAAGCCAACAGGAAGACACCACACTGTAACCTCAAATAGATTCAGAAACCCCACGTCTGCTGTTCACTGAATTCTGAATGCCTACGGCTGAAAGTATGGCAGCCTAGCTTGCATATGTTCAGCATTAAG
>MU224968.1:4599540-4615490 GCA_018584345.1 Thuja plicata
AGCCATCTGCTGGTTGGCTTTCCATCTTCCCGACTAGCTCCTTTAGTCGGCGGCCATAAGCTCGTACGGTTTCCTTCTTACCTTGTTTCGTTCCGTAGATTTCCGAGACTATCTCGTTGTCATCCCTGAGGAGGCGGAACTCCTTCTCGAATCCCTTCCTTAGTTCGTCCCACGTGGTTATCTTAGTTTTATCCAAGTCTGAGTACCAGTCAATGGCAACTCTTCTCAGTGTGGCGGGGAATTGCTTCATCCATTTGTCTTGGTCAGTAACCCTGTTGGCTGACCAGATGGTTTCGCATGTACGGCAATGTCGTGCTGGATCGTCCTTTCTGTCGTCATGAAATTTGGGCAATTTCTCTTTGTGTGTCGCCATGGTTACTTTTCTAGGTGCCGACTGTGTTTGCAGCACTGGTTGTGTTACAGGCTGGGATGGTACTGCCGGCGTCAGTCCTCCGGAAATGTTCGGTACCGTACCGCTTGATGTCCCCGAACTACTGGAACTGTCCAAGCCTGGTGGGCTACTGTGATCCCCGTGCCCCTCTGTCACTTCGACACTCTTGGCGGCAACGGTTTCCTGAGCCTCCCTCCATGTGGCTTCCTCTTCTTCCTTCCTTCGGGCTTCTCTTGCTTCCGTCCGTGGGGTTAAGGTTAAGGACCCGAACAAGCTCCTTGTTTCCTCCAGGTGGTCCTCGTCACTTCTTCTGGCCTCTCGGCTAGATTCCTCCAGACGTTCGCCTTCACTTACTCCCTTCGGTAGTCCTTCGGCGCGTCTTCTGAATCTCTCCCTTCGCTCGGCTTGCTGCTGTGCGAGTACAACTTGTCTGGCGGCTTGTTTGTCCTCGAGTTCCTTCTTTAAATTTTTATTTTTATTCAATTGATTAGGCATAAAGTCTATGCAATGATTCCATCCTCATTCGTCCTCACATTGATATTCTCCTCCAATGGTATTCCCATCCGTCCACTCATTCCGTCACTTGCCGGATTCGTTTGGCAGCGGCGCCAGATCCAGGTTGCACGTGACTTAGCAGTTGATTCTTTGCTAATATTAAACGTCCAAATGGTATGTTCAGTTTGTTAAACATACAACATTTTTATTTAGATGTAGTGATTGTCTCCCTTTTGCCGGAATTCTGAAAAATACAAAAAAAAACATTATTAATTGGTGACGTTTTATATATTGAAAAGCTTCTTAAAAAAATAGGAGTTTATATACTTTCGTATCATCATTGAAAATTTGTGGGAAAGGCTTCATCATATCAGAAAATCCAGAGTTTGCAGTTGAATTGTTTTAATAGCCAGACAGGCTCATTACAGTGTAAAGAAGTTGGGTGATGTAGTTTGGGATAGTTTATGGCAGAGGTAAGAGGGTGCACCAAAAATCCTCAGGAGATTTGTGGAAGATGATGAAGAACTCAATCCTTGACATAAAAGACAAACTTTTGCATCTTACTGTGTGATGACTTTGAGTATTCAAAACTCAATGTAAATTTTTGCTCAAAGAAGCACAAGTGGTTTTTAGAAGGCTTTGTAATTATCAGCACGTTGTTGATTTGTGAGGAAGAACTCAATGGATTGACAACTTATATGGAGTCAATATGTGTACTAAGTACTAACAACTTTCTGAGGAATGCTGCATGAGTCAAAACTTGAAATTTTGTCCCCACTGGGAAATGTTATAAAAGAGCTGGGAAGGTTGAGATGCATATAAGTATAATCAATGTTGAGTGACATATGAAGCATTCAACTGCATTGGGAAAGAAGAGAACAAAGGGAGGGGCTTGGAAAGATTAAATGTCATTTATGCATAGCCAGCAATTGTAAGCTTATTCAAGATGTGTAAGTTCTATATATGAAGGACAAAAAATAGTTGGCGGACTCAGATTTGGCAAAAACTTGGTAGACCCAAAATATGTGACTTGGCAAAACACTTCGCAACTTAAAAAACTGCTTAAATTTCTTTAAAAACACATTTTGTTTTGCAAAACTCAAAGTTAAATATATCCAACGAGTCCATGAATGAGTACAAAAGCGTTTTCCATTTAATTTGATTCGTTTGAATACAAATTTAGTATAAAATCCATCATTATGCAAAATCCCAATACAACAATTAGCTGGAAACTATTATGAATTTGTGATGATTGGCTTTGAAAATCATCATTATAATTCATAAATTGCATATTACAACATTTGTCAGCCTTCTCTTCCCTAGTCTAGAGAAAAACTTGCAGAGAGTTTCTAATCTTTGCACTCCATTGCAGCTCCTCGGTCAACATTGAAGGATGTGTTTGTGGCTCTAACTTGACCAAATGAATGACCTCCTCTGATTAGTTGTCTTTCTTTCTTGTGCAGACTGAAGGTTGTACTGTATTTTATAATAAAAATGCTATTTTCATAATTTTGTCACTTAAGGGAGAAATTACGTATTTGGCTCATTTTTGTGAAGAAAATTTGCTCTCCAAGTGTTGTGCGAGGGGCATTCATGCATTCATAGGGAAAAAATGTGACTTTTTTAACTGTCTTTTTTTGCTTTTTTTTTCCCATCATTTTTCGCATTTTTAATGCGATGGGTGACTTGTTTTGTCAAAATTAGTGTCACAAGACACAGACTCGGCCTAGACTCGACAAGCTGATTTTTGACTTGGACTTGGACTCGGTGTCCAGGCTCGCCATAGACTTGGAAAAGAATTAGCAAAATGAAAATCCCAAGAGATTCAAAGATTTTAAAGGATTAGAAGCTTGTTTCATGCATTCTTTAATAAATAAACCTTAAAGACACAATAATCTCATCAAATAGAAGCTATTTTGATCATATACACAAGTATACATTGATCACATAAGTATAACCACAAATATTAATCGAAGAAAATAACACATTAGATATATAAATAGTGTCAAGTGTATACAAAAGTCATGGAATATGAAATCCATGGCATCAAAAGTTCCAAACAAATATCAAAACAAATGCCATAAGTCTATGGCTCAAAGGAGCCTATATTACTTGGCCACCCCCAACCATCCTATGTGTTCATCTAAGATAGGTCCCTGAATGATGATGCAACCATGATATCTTCTTATGTCTCACGCTTAGTGATGTTCACACCATCATCCAAGAGGTTTCCTTGTGCTTTGCCCTCCTCCTCTGCCATGGCTACTACCCCTGCCTCTTGATACACTTGATCAACCCATGCCATCATCGCTGAAGACTTTTAATTTTTAAGGTTTTTAATTTCTTTTTGCTTCTAGCTGCATGACACAGTCTTGGCCACGGGACTCACCGAGTTTGGTGAGTCTTGGAAGACTCGCCTAGTCGAGTCTCGAGTTCCTGGTCCTTTGAATATGTTGTGTACCGCCAAGGAATGTAGTATGGTGTAGTCGGATGAACTGTAATCCTTGGCTGCCCATCTTTGGTCTTCTTCTCTGTAGTAATTTCATGAGTGAATAAAGACATTTTACTCCTATATCTGGTATGAACTGTCAACTTTATTATAACTTCATGTATATAATTTATCAGATTTAGCAGTAAACAGTCTACAATGCGATGAAAAAGGGTATTCACCAACTTGTAAGGAAGCACTAGATTTTATAGAGCAACAGGATTGTGTTTGAGTTCCTTTGCTCCATAACCTTCATTTGGATAACCAATACGGTAATAGATTGGTTTCTTCTTCTCTTGACCACTTGCACCAGGATTATGTTCATTAATATGTTTTTGAACTGAAATTTGTTTAGTAGCTGCTTATGTTTCAAGTTAGGCTATTGAATGAGGATGAACATGCTTTCTCATAATGTTAAAAATTTCATTTTGCAACAACTTAGGAAGTGGAGTGTGTGTATGAGTTAACAATTTCACAGTGCAGTTTTCAAATGCTTACCATATTTGAAGGAGCATCTTTTGGATTCCAATTCCTTAAATTCATTCACAAAATTCAATGACTGGTCCTATAACCAGACCTAATCCCCATAAATGGGAATAGGGTTACACCATTCAAAATAGGGAATATAAAATTCCCAGTATTTCAATTTTGCAAATGATAGCTTTATTAGGATATATTCATATGAAACCCAACTATAATGTAACACAAATTAATTTGAATGATGACGAGCCAATGGGTTGGGAAATAGGGCCATATTTTTCTATCTCTATGCATTATCAATGGATGCTCATTTACATTATAATATTATATCCATCAGCTAGTACTTTCCCCTTAGAGGACATTAGTGACATTGAGGTTCCAATCAACCCCATCAATGGAATTAGTTACAACGGTCGTTTTTCTTGCAATGAAAACGATTAAACAAATTTATTTTGAGATCCAAGGTTCCTTATGTGTAGTCTATAAAACATTGAGGACATATAAGAGAGAAAAAAATAAAAGCCTCAAAGAAAGATCTTGGGATTGTGCAAAGATTTTGTGATTACATCCTAATGTGCAGTTAATTTGTGATTTTTTCAAGTTTGAGTAAATTCTTTTAGGGTTCCTGAGGCTATTTCATTTCTGTTGCAACATCTGATTTTCCCTAACCTGTTTTTTTTCCTAATCTTAACTCTAACTCTAACATAATTTTTTCCCAGAATTTTCTGATTTAGTTTTGACAAATTGAAAAAATATTTATCTTTTGTTCTACTGAATCTTCCTAAGAATTTTTTTGCTGCTATGGTCCATCATGCTTGTCAAATCATTTCTGTCCAGACTTCTCCAAAGGCCATGTAACTTAATCCTCTTACCCAAGTTTTTATTTTTTGAATGTCTCTTGTTTGCATACAAGGAATGTAATAATATTTCTGACCTGTCTTCCTTTGCTTCTTTCTACGAACAAGTATTAACAACCTTCCTTGGTAAGTGTACAGGTTTCTAATACTGTGTGTTCAACAGATATCTCCTTGACCTTTGCCAATTGCTGCTTCCACTAGACTTTGAAGTCCTATCTCTGAACAAATTCCTTTCTCCACTTCTCCACATAATTTCACCTTGACAGTATCTCTTTAAAAAAAATGATAGTACTCAAGGCCTGCTACAAAATATGGAAGAAAAGGGAGCTGATATGGCACTATTCCCAACTCTGTGTGTCACTCCTCTCTCATAATGAATATCGAAATTTCAAAACAAAATTGAGGCCATCCTCTAGGACTCCATCTTCTAAGACTGCCTTAAGCATCAAATTTTCTATAAATCTGTTAATAGAAAACACCTGCTACTTCATGCCAGAACCAAGGTGGTTGAGCAACTTCTTTCCAACAAAAAAGCTGAAATGCCTTGCTGAAACTGATACATCAAAGTTCATAGCACAGAACTACAATAGAAAAATTGTCAATCTAATTTAATACCAGCAAGAAGCATGCCAACTCAGTGACAATTAGTGACAGGTCACAGAATTCATTCCTCAGGATTCCTACCTCATGAAATTTCCTATACCAATCAAAGGAAGCTACAGAGACCAAAAAATGACCTACAACATGCCTGGGCAACATAACATTTAAACCTGCCTTCCCTTGAACACAAAAATTTGCCTTGATGTTTTCACAAAGGGCTGATTGTTATACGATGTTTTCTCCGGTTTTGCAAACTGATAATGTATTTAATAATATGTAATAGTTTCTTGTAAGCATTTCTGGATTCCACTGTGTCAAAGAGCAGATTTTCCTCTACAGGGATTTTGTGATTTGTAACCTCTTTCAAACCTCGGTTTATGTTATTGTTTTTATGAAAAATCTTTCTTTCTATGTGCTCTTTCAGAAAACTTGTATTGCAAATAATTAATTGGTGAAAGTAGCCTAAAATAAACTCATGCATAAACAACGTTTTTCGCTATTTAACCCTTATATGATGAATTCTAAGATAAGGTTGACTTATAAAGCAGTACATGCTCTAAAATATTTGCCAATGGGAAAAGCAGCTAGAGGGTGCAAAGGCCAAAGTGGTAGATTAAATTTATTTTTCCTGTCCCTACCAACAAATTCTTAGAGATGTTGTGGTGCTAAGCATGTTTTCTTTCCTTGTAGTTATTACCAAAATATAAAAACGACAGTAGAGTAATGACTACAATGAGGTAATCTTGAGATGAGATAACATACATGGGAGAACTCATAGAAATTAAAGTTATAATAAAAAATCAAAGTTGCTGTTGTGGGTACAGGTATGATAACTTGATATTTTGGTACACCAATTTTTTTCCTTGGGTATAGGTACAGTAATATATATATGAAAACACACAACACGCACACAACCATCCACCCACCTACCCACACACACACACACACACACACACACACACATGTTCAAAATTATAAGTTATAAGAACAAAGAGTCATAATTGCCAATAAATAAAATATTTAAATACCTCATATTAATAAATTGCAAGGATGAACATTGAACATACTCATCTCAAATTGTCATTACACTATGAAAATTCAAATTATAATCGGTATTTAGTTTTTATATTCTTCTTCATTAGAAGCATCAAGGTCAATATCAACATTTGGTTCAATTTCATTTGAACCACAATCAATTGGATTGTCACTCCCACTAGCTGTGTCAAGTGCAGAAGTTACCTCATCTATAGAGGCTTTGGCAAGCTTTGCAACTATAGCATCTAAATCAGCACACCTAGGATTTATATCCCAATTATGTGTCACATTCATTGTATTCAAGTCTTCTATGCGACAAGAGATGAAGGCTGGAGTGTATATAGGCCAAATACTCTACTTTTTTTGCACCCGAGTGGTTGCGCATGACTTGAGAGAATAAAGGAGTATGTACTTCAATTCCTCCCAATTGAAGAACTCACAACTTGTTGAGTTTGCATATAATATTTTAATATCTATGTTTATAATTCAAAACATAAAACATAAATTATAAAATTATATTATTATCAAATATAATATATATAGCATGATAACATTGAATGAAAAATGAGAAAATAAAACATTAAATGATTCATACTTGGTAGAGAATTTTAATTGCAAGAGGTTGCAAATAAATGGAGACTTGACCATGTAGAGACCACCACTCATCAGCATGTTTCCTATATTTGTCTAGAAGAGAAAAGACATGATTTTTTGAAGCAATGAAGTGGCCAAATTCACCCAAAAGATTACTTAGGACTTCTTCATTTGAAAATATCTTTCTAAATGTACCCTTATAGCCAGCAACAACCTTCCAATCCCTATATGGTGGCACCTTCCTTGGCAATGAAAGTACCTCTTTGCTATAATATTTTGGCGACAAAGAAAATGCTAAGAGATGTAAGATGGTAGCCATCTTGTTCCAATGGTCAACAATAATATTTTGCATACTTTTGAGAAATGTTTCTGTGGGTCATGTTCCTTGACTTCTATTATTGCTCTTATTTTCTTCACCATGGAGTCTATGCCATCATAAATTTCACCCAGACATGAGTGATTAGTATCAATGTACATAATCATGCTCTTGATGGGCTCAACGAAATTCAAAACATATTCCACACGAGCTCACCATTCATCATCTAGGATCAGTGCTTTTACTTTTTGGGCTCTTTCTGTGCTTGATTGCCTCCATTCACTCCACAAGATGTTGATGACCCATTGACCATAGAACTCAAGGCCTCTCGCACCTTCATTAAGTCGTCTTAAGACAACTGTGCCATGGAAATTGTGTTTCAGCAACCTAACATGATATATAAAAAATCTACATCGCATATCATAAAATTATAAAATAATTAAAATATAAAATTTAAATTACCTTCAACAACTCCAACTTGGAAAAGTTCTTGAATATGGCTTGTACTAGTCACAAACATTTGGATCTTCTAGCCCTCTGTGTAGATATGTTTTACCCACTCAATCTGTGTGCCAATAGTTTGTAACATCAATTGAGTGGGTGAACTGCAATTCGAGTCCAAAAAATGTGAGTATATGTAGCAGCCTCCAATATAGGCCCATGTGCCCTACAATATTTAGGGTTGTCCATTGTGATTAGGACAACATTTTCAAGCCCCCACCATTTCAACGTATTTTATGAGGATGCTGGCTGTGAAACTTGCATCTTTTATTTACCCCTCACAATCCATTGCCTTCAAAAACATCACCCCTTTAGGGGACACTGCTATAATATTGGCCATTGGTCTATTTTTGCAATCTTTCAATCCACCCGAAATGGACACACCTGTTTTGGGTCATGTTGTCTTATGATTATTCTCAATGATGTCTCTATTGAAAGTTTCTCCTTTGTCAATAAGGTGGTTCACATCGTTTCATACCCATGACTAACATAATTAGGAGGTGTATTGCAAAGGGTCTTCACCATATCTCATCAATAAGGTGATCTAGTAGTGTTGAAAGGAAGCCCATTGCCATAAATGCAATGAGCAATGCGTGATCAGAAACCTCTATGTTTTAATATTTGAAGGCCTTGTCCTATGGGCTTCTTTTTCACGAAACCAAATCATTCTCTTCTTGAGAGGATGGTGGCATTGACATTAAAGGATGTGGGCCATCTCATTGTGAGAAGCAACTAGGATGCTTTTGCTAGCTTCCGTTGGAAAGAGGGTGTGCAAGAGCCTTGATCTATTACTTGCCTTGTCAACATCCTCCTATTCGTTAATATAAGCCAATATTTGTTCCTATGCCAACCCTTTCTTATTTTGTCCCAAAAAAACTTTTGTTCATTGTAAATAAGTGATGGGGCAAAAGTGAGCTTTTACTAAAAAATATGAGTTCTTGTACTCTTTTCCACATTGGCTACAATGCCAAAGAAAACCCCCACCACCAAGAATTTATTGAATCATTGTTATATGCTGTCAAATAGGCAACCTTGCATCAAATTTTAATGAACTCTCTTAATTAAACGTTCAACCATTTTCTATGAACTTAAAATGAAAAACCTTACAAATTATCAACCCTACAATTGGAGAAAAAAAGTTGGCATTATAACCCTTATTATGCATAAAGTTCAAAGCTTATATAAATTAGAAAAAACTTTGAAGTTTTTTATAGAACTTGAATTTTTTTGAAAATTTCATTGAATATTTGAAAAAAATGGAATATTTACTTACCTTTGAAGGTAAAATCTTCTCTGTGTTGTGATTCCTAACCTTTTGGTGTCGGTCTTACTCCCCTGTAGCCCTCACCTTTGAAAAAAAACAAAGCAACCTTCAAAAAATGTTGTTCTTGTTGTTTTTTTCTTGTCAAATAACTTGAAAAGACCAAATACCCTCACTTTAAGGTGAATGGATGCATTGAATGGACTAAATAGATAAAACCTTAATTTTTTTTTTTTGAAAAAATGCACTTTTTGGCATGCTAGGCTGCGGATATGCTTGGGTACGCCTTGGTTATACCCAGGGTACCACCTGGGCACCCAGGTTTGTTGTGCACTTGGGTTTTCTGTGGGTCCTTCATAAATTGACCTACATCAAACCTGAGTGCCCAAGTGGTACTTGGAGCTGTACCAAATTGTACCGACACTGGAATCATACTGGTACAAGTACTCGGGCTTTACCACTAGTGCCTGGTAACATAGTTAAAATTGTTTGTGGAAACCTTCATGCTTAACATGGATAAAAACATGATTGTACCTGCTCAAGCTTGGTATATTACTACATAGTTTTACATCTTCATGCTTGATACACAGATGTCCAGTAAAAAAATGGCTAAACAAATGCATACCTTTAATAGATAGACGAACATGGTTCACAATGCCCATGATTCTGATGGCTCTCAAAAATTACACCAGTAGAGTGAGCCTCTGTATTCTCAACCTTAATCCAAATGGCCTCAGTATAGTCTGACATAACTAGAAGCCTCGCATAAAACATACTGAACTCTCTATAGTGAAACTCTAAGACTTTTCAGAAACAACAAAAATTTTCTAGTGACACAATGAGCCTTCAAATGTAGTATTGGTCAGGGGTTCATAATCTTGTGAAGCATTTCTGTTGAGCAAAAGTGGAATGGGATTTGTCGAGTGCAAGTTTTGAAGTCTGGTGTGTATGTGCTGATAGTATCAGATACCAAGTTTAGAAGGATCGCATCTTCGGGGCATCCTGGGAGAATGTTGGGCTTGGCCTGGGCATGCTTCATCACTGTGCACTATCAGGTGGCTAGTCTGATTCCCTACTGAGAATCAGCACATGCACCAGACTTCAAAGCTTGCATTTGACAAATCCCATTCCACTTTTGCTCGACTGATATGCTTCAGAACACTATAACCCCTTGACCAATACTACTTTCAAAGGCTCATTGTGTGACTAAGCAATTTTTTTCTGTTTCTGAAAAATCTCAGAATTTCACTATAGAGTTCAACATGTTTTATGTGAGGCTTCTATTTATGTCAGACTATGCTGAGGTCGTTTGACTTTGGATTGAGGTTGATAATGCAGAGGCCAATTCTATTGGGTCAGAAGCCATTTCCTTTATTGAAAATACACCTCAGCGATTGTTAGCATCTCTAATTTTCCTGACTAGTCACATTAAACACACCTGAGCTCCCTACAGAGGCTCAAAAGAATTTCATCAAGGCTGACCATAATTCCTCTGTAGCTGGACACTACTTTCTGTAATTGCTTTCTAGTGTTTTCGTTCACATTTATATAAAGAGAAATTCTACTTATCTATATGCTCCAGCAGAATAAAAAAAGTTGCATACAAACCTTTGACTGCTGGGGTAGAGTTGAACCGTTTCTTTCATTTTCTACTATTTCAGATTTACAATTTCCAATAGACCCAAGTTAAGTGAATGCATATAGATCCATTGCAATATCAATCATAGATATATAAAAAGCTTAGTTACCGATTCCCACCATCCTGGCCTGGATTCGGAAGCGGATTCGTTCTGATGCGGATGCGGATTCTGGTGCCCTGTGGATGCGCACAGGAAGCGCATCCTAAACAAAAAACATGTGCTTAATAACCATTAATTTTTTTTAATATTCTGATTCGGATTAGTGAATCTTGATTGATGAACATTGAATCATGAACTAAATTTTGATTTTGTAATTGTAATGTTTTTTCTGATTTGCATTGAAATCGCGAAAATAGACATATATGATATGGCTTATTAGTTATTTCAATTTGAATATTTGTGAACTATCAGATATCTTGATCAATGTTGAAGTATCATACTATCAAATGATTTAATTTTGTATATTCCTGGCATTTCTTTGCATATATATATATATATATATATATAAGCACATCCAAACGCATCCAAAACCCCCCAAAATAATTTTCGCGCATCTGCGCACCCGCTCCGCACGCGAATTGGCAACTTAGATAAAAAGTAATTGAATGTTGTCATAAAGCTTAAGCAAGTGGCAGGTTGACAAATTAAGTATCAAGCAACTGTGAATTGGGGATAATCAGTAAACATAGATGTTCTCACAAATGCCTCTCTATCACTAAGGATTTTCTCTTATAAATAACTGCTTCTTACTTCTTCTTTATTCTCAAATCTCTCTTTATTGTATATGTGGGTACTTACGAATTTGTTGTTGTTAAGCTCAATATTGTTTTAGTAAGCACTGAAAGTGGGTCCTTACTCGAGATTAAAGGGACTCTTTTCCTCAAGCCCAAACTCTATATGAACTTAAGTACTCTATATACTCTATACATTGGTTGATGGTTCAAAGAGAATCATTTAAAAAAAAAACCTTTTATAAGATATTTGAGATTGTTACATGGAGGGAGGGAGTGTAGAAGAAAACTCTGGTCCAGTCTGGGACTGAAAGTAATACATCATTTCCAAGTTACAACCAGTATACTCTCAAAATATTTCTGTTTGTAATATGAAGAGGTGAGCATCTCCTGCTCAATCCTGTGTCATAACCTGGAAGAGGGAGCAGGCTGTTGGGAGTTTGGTATTTGTAAAATTCAATAAAGAGAAATGAGAAATGCTATATTTCCTAGATAAATTTTTCAAATGACTTTTGTTATTCTTTGCAATTTCAATACATTCATTCATTTATCTCAGTATGCATTTTTTTCTTTTTATTATAACTATGAAACTGCATTTTATTTGATTTATAGAGGGAAAAGTTGCAATGAATTCATGTATTTCATGGTGGAATTTTTCCAATGTAATTCACAATGGAATTGAATAATTATTGATCAACATTTACAGGTACTTGATGCATTTTTGGCCCCTGGTTCGGAGTTGTGGATGTTTAATAGGGTCTCAGAAAATGAAAGGGACAACAAATTAATTGCTGGTGGCCTCAATCCAAGTCGTTTAGAAAATATAACACTTGTTCATCGGGAGGGAAATGCAGCTATTCGTCGCCACCTAGAGAGTCTTCCTCTTGAGACGTTTGAAGCTGTAAGTAGCAATTATTGTGGCTGAAATTAAAAGACTATTCCCTAAAAATTTCCATTTATTATGCAATTTTACTGCATCATCATAAGCATTTCTCTACAGCTATATTTGGAATTGTCACGAGTAATCAATGTTTCTTTGAATTTCAAGTATGAGCAGACAAGATCTTGGTGACAATTTTTTTCTTGGATTTCAGGGACAATGAGGAAAAAGATTATATTACAAATATTAGAAAATTGCTGCTGAAATTATTTGAAGTAGTATGAAATAGTGAATACTAACATCTGAACTAAGAGAGCTCACATGTAAAAGGAATGAAAGGAGACAAATGTCAAACACATCTTGGGTGAATGCTGTCTCCACAAGCTATAAATAGAAATCTCATCCCTAAGCTCCAAATCTATTTCCCCTTCTTTCAATGTCTGGATGCCAAGGACTTGTTTCCTCCCATAGAGTCATGTATCAGAAGTCTTAGATTGTCTCAATAATCTGGCTAAGGTACTGTGTCAAAGGACTGCTGAGAATCGGCAAATATCGAAGTGGATCACTTGTAGCTAATCATGGGCTATTTTGTTAGTCAGTTTGTGAAGAGTCTTTTGTTCTGAGAAGCTAAACTGTGGGAAAGGCTTTGAAGCCCTTTCAAAAAATATTTCCACTTTAATATGCTATGGCATTTGGATCAATTTTTGGTTACAATGATGTCTTCTTTGATTTGATATTTCTGTTTGTTAGCTAAATATTTTGCAAGTAACTTGACAACCACTTGCAAAATGATAATTTTAGACACAATATACTTAAGATAAATCTCTCCTCTCAACAATAGGGGATGTGCCCTTCTTATCACTATTCAACTCAAAAAAGTACTTAACTAGAAACTAAAATTGGGCGGGACAAAAGATCAATTCCTCTTTTTTCACGAATGATTCAATAACTTCACCAAACTCCTTATACAATATTTTCGCTAAAAAGTATCTAGTGCAGTAATAATACCAGTAGACTCCTGATTAAACGTAAGAATAATGAGAAGCGTACTAGTTCTTCTATCTTAACAAGAGAGTTGCAGAAGCCCAAAGTCATTTGCATTTTTGTAAAAAGATTAAATGACAATATGCAACACAAAACAGCTCATCTGCTAATATGGTGCACTCTTAAACTTGCTCGAATCATTAGAATTGAAGCACAAAGTCTTTCAATTCTTTCTTATTCTCTAATAACTAAATCTACTTCAATCGACGAAGCTGTAACACAAAGTTTACAGGAAATCAGATTGAACGCTTTCTACAAAAACACATAGTATATGCACCTTTCTTGATGAACTCAAGATGACATCACATATGTGACATAAGAACACAAATTTGATATCACAAGCTCCTTCAACACAGAGTTTGAAAAGTACTTGCTCTTTATTCACTTGAAAGCAATATTCACAATAAAACACAAAGTCTCTATTGCTGCAACATTTTTGGCATAGTCTACTTGCATAACATAAAGATGATAATTACAATGAATCCCTCTCATATATATAGGTGAGGAGATGAGAGAAAAAGGTGGGAGGATTTTAACAAACTATTGACTTATTCAACAATATAGTCCTATTCTAACTTGACATGTAATGTTGTTACATACAATTGCGTAGTCATGTGCGATTGCAATTTTTTGCTTTACATGCAATTTGTCAAAACAAAATTACAAAATGCAAATCTAAAAATCCTAGAAAGCATAAGAAATCTAAGTGCTTGGAGGAGCTTCTTTTTCGCCATTTCGGGCCATGAATTCCTGGATCCTGCGAATGCTTTCTTGTACTTCACCAGGATCCAGCACGCTTGTGTTCTTTGCAACAACAGTTGTTTTGATGACTGCATCAAGACACCTGAGAATTATTGTCTCGTTTTCTTCAAGAATGCTTTGGAGTCGATCAAGAGAGAAGTGGTAACCTATGAGCTTTTCAAGGGAATTTAGTGTGAAACGATTCACCTCAAGCTCTTGATGGATCATCAACGGGAGTTCTGAAAACTACTATATCTTCTGGAATCAACTCTTGATCATCATTTATCAATTTGCATGATATTTCTTCAAACTTGGCAAATGTTTCAATATTTCGTAAGTTGATAATTAAATAATTTATAATAAGGCTATATTTATATAGCCATTTCGGAGTAATAAGGGGATAACTGATGGATTTGGGCACATATACCTATGTATGGGGGCTCGTTGAACTATTTTCACTATCCGGAGGTTGTTTGGCGCCATGAGTTATGACATTTTGATAAAGTAATGTTTTTCCTTGAGTTTGGATGACTTTAATTGGGAAAATGTTATTTTATAATATTTTATTTAAAGTGCAAACTGTAAATTCCCTTTAGGGTTCACTTTGCACTTGGAAGGGGATATAAGGAGATGGAGACCTAATTTCTTATTATCTTTTGAACATTACACATTGTGAATTTTGCAATTGCTCCGGTGGAGCGATTTGGAGGTCTGGGACGCAAACCCCAAGACTGGAATTGCTGGGACGTAGCCCTCAGCAAGGATTGGGATTGGATTTGTTCATCATACATATTGATTGTCAGAGGAAAGGGCGTTTGTCTTCATTGCTTACATATCCTTTTGAGAAGAGAAGTTTCAGCAGGGCGGCCAACCTGTTTCAGATTGGGCGTTTCCTTTGAGGCAACCGTCTGGAGGTTATTTGAGGCATTTTCTTGTTGCATTGGACACCATTGATTGCAGATTTGTATTGGAAGTTCTATGACAACATTTTCATCAGCATATTGATCCACGCCAAGCATTTTCCTACAGCTGGCGTTAATACTTATTGTAGACCGCTTGCATTTGGATCAATTCATAAATAAAAATCAGATTGCTGTAACTGTACGGGTATGTACTGTTTAGACCATAGATCAACTTGTCGCAGACTTATCGGCGATAAGTTAACTTATCGCGATAAGTTATGCGCTGCGACAAGTTGCATAACTTTCGTGCCATCTTCTCGTGCAAAGTTGGCAACTTATCGCGCAAAATATCGGCGATAAGTTATAAACTTATCGTGATATTTGAAGAAAATATCGGCCGTAGTCCGCTTATAGGGACTGACGGCCCAGAAAAGGGCAAAAACCTCTTTTTTGTTTGCCAATGCCAGTTTAGAGAGAAGAAAAAGGGTTTGGTGGAGAAAGAAGTTGATTTGTAGCGTTGGAGATCGATTTTTTGTGGATTTGGAGCGGATTCGAAGAGATTTTTCAAGCAAATTCGGATTCACAAGTAAGTTTTCAAAAATCTTTTTCTTTTTATTTTTAAATCGTTGTCTTGTCATAGTTGCATATAAGTTTATAAAAACTCTAGAATACCATTTCCAATGTACTCAAACTGATTTTAGAGTGTAATAAACAAGATCTAACACCATTTTTTAACATTTTTTACAAGAAATTTAATTGTTTTTTCAATAATTTCATATTTTCTTAAAATATTCATAACCTAACAATTTTTTTGTTTTTTTCTTTCAAGTTTTAGCAATGTTTAAACTTATTTAAAGTTATAAACCTATTTAGTTTGTTTCTAAATTTCTTTATTAAATTTCTAAAATTGTGCATTAAATTTGTATGTGTAGGTTGAACTTGATATTACATTAAAATGGCAAATAGGGATAGCTCCACAACTGGGTTAGTCGGC